>CAWUFW010021114.1:0-130272 GCA_963921515.1 Calotriton arnoldi | reverse complement strand
GAACAGGCAAGGTGGGCTGGACAGAGGGGGAGGACACCCTCACCACATCAGTGGCACAGACAAGCGCAGCGGGGGTGTGGTGCCGGGAGAGCAAGTGGCAGGGGGAGAAGGCCGGAGCCTCTTGGGGATGGTATATCTGTGGGTGGGGGAACCTGGGGCAGGGTGTGGTGGGGGCACCTGTGGAGTGGGGGCCTGAGGGATGGAGGAAGGAGACCTGGTGCTTGAGCTGCAGGGCGGCGGCGGGGTCTTGCTCTTAGCACTCCGGGGGGACTTGCGGGTGGGGGCCTCAGTCTGTCTGCGCCTGGGGGAGGGTGTCCGGGGGCGAGGGGCACTCTGCTCTGTGTGGGGGGCTTCCTCTTCACCCTGGATGCTGGAGCAGCTGGATCGGAGGGGAAGAGGCTGAGGTCACTGAGGAAGAGGCGCTGGGTCTTTGGGGTTGCAGGTGAGGCAAGGGAGGGTGCTTTGGAGGGAGAGGCAACTGAGGACTGCGCAGTGCCCGTGGATGAGTGTGTGTGTACCAGGGCCCCATCCCCTGTGAGTCTGGTTTCAGTCCCCTGACTGTGCGTGCGTGTGCGTTTTGTTTGTGGCGTGTGTGTCTGTGTGCTGGACGTGTGTGTGCTGGTGTGTGCCTGTGCCGGTGTGTGTGTGCTTGGGACGGGTAAGGTGCTGGGGAGTGTGGATGGAGCAGAGGCAGGAGGGGTGAGGGACTGTCTGAGGAGGGACACTGCTGCCGTCAGGGAGGAGTCCATGGACCTATTGCCCCTCTGTAGGTCAGACATGCCCGATGAGATGCCCTCCATGAACGACACCCGCTGAGTCAACAGTGCGGTGTGCGCATGGAGGACACTCAGCATGGCTGTCTGCCCTACATGGAGCTGGCGAAGGAGGTACACAGACTCCTCACTCAGGGCAGCAGGGGACACAGGGGCAGGGGTGCGGTGCCTGGCCCGAAGGAGACACGCTCCCGAACATGGGAGCCTCCACGGACCTGGGGAATGGGAGCCGATGGGAGGGCGGTGGTGGTGCTGGTGGTGGCGGGGACAGCAACACTAGCTGGGGTGTGGTGGCTGCTGACACTCGCCTCCACAAGGGAGTCATCCTCCGAGTTGCTCTGGTCCTCAGCTGAGGTGGATGGTGCTGAGGACTCCTCGGTGTGGCTCCCCTCGCCCTCCGTGCCACTGGGTCCCTCCGACCACTCCTCGGCTGCTGACCCAGTCTGGCTCTCTGGCTCCTCCTGGTCCGTGGAGCTGCCCCCTTCCGTGGCCGTGGATGTATCTGCAAACAATGGGGAAACAGACAGACATCAGTCACCTGCACCAAACGCACACACCACTGTGAGCACAGCACATTACAGAGCAAGCCCTGGCATCATTAGTTGTACATTGCTAAAAGTGCCCTAACTGAACAGGAGAAGCCAATTGTCAGTCTGATGCCAAGCATGGCACTCACATCCCACATGGCCTTGCACCCATCTGTCTGGTGTCTGTTGTATTGCAACACCCCAGTGTGGACACATGCACCAACTACACAGTAGTTGGACAGTGCAGAGGACACGGTGAGGCATGTGGACATGCACACATCACAGCTCTTGCCACTGAGTCAGTACAGGTTTCCGGATGAAAGGGATGCCCAGAGTCAAATAGGAAATGCATGTGATGCATACCAGCGACAGACACCATGATGCACCCATGTCCTGATAGCCATCGCCACAATGGTGTGCATGTAGCACATGTCACTCCCTGCAGGACCACCAATAAGTTGACACATGCCATGGCAGAGGCATGACTGCTAAGTCATACATCACTGTCTCAGTGATGTATGACTTGGCAGCCAGACAACAACACTATGCACTGTGTCACAATAGTAGGTCATGGGGAATGCAAGTCCTGGAGCTGCACAAGTGCACATGTACATCCCCCACACAACACATCATCTTAACCCTCATCTGTCCAGGTCATACCTATTGGACATATGGGAGACCTGTGACACTACTCTCTGAACCTGAGCCCCTCACAATTTGCTGTGAATGGGGAACAGCTGCCTGAACTTCACATTCGCATACCCCAGTCTGCACGGGCAGCTGATCAAACACCTATGTGACACACAAGTATCGTCTCCTATGGTCACATCTCCAGGGGCATGCTGAGCCCCTACCAAGAAACACCCCAGCAGTCCTGGCAACTAATCCACAGCACACTGACACAGAGGCAGACACCTGAGGGGTCAAATCACTGTGCACAATGTGTCAGCTGATACACGGGAGTGGGAGTACAGAGTGCATTGCATGGCCTGGAGTAGGCATGACTGTCCTGCTCCACATGAATGAGGGATGTGCCCTGGACAGTGGATAGCTGGCTATGTATGTGTGACACACGTAATCTGCACACTCCTGGGGCCCAAACATTGTTTCCACCCGCTGCATGGGCGTGTGCCACATACCCCAGGCACATGTGGTGGCTCAGCTCAGCAAGTGGACCGCATATCAAAGCAACACGCAGATCACATGTCCAAACACAGGCGTTGTGTGAACAATGGACCCACCCATGATGCCCACAACAGAGTTAGGGAAACAGATGCTGTCCCCCACCTTTAGTGAAGCAAACTGCAAGGACACAGTCCCAAGTGACACAATTCCCTGAATGTAAGGGCCACACCTGGGTATCAGATGAGCAGTGGGCAGTGCACAATAGAGGGACATGGCTCCTGGACAACATGACTGCTGCACTGTGGCAGTTGAACCAGGCCAGAGGAGGGCACAAAGCATGTAATACAGAGTTCACAGTGCAGTCTTTGACTCACCCCCTCCTTGCTGCTGTCTGGCCTTCAGCTGCCCATCCAGGTCTGGAAACACCACCGCCAGGATCTGGAGCATGTGGGGGTCAGGGTCCGTGTTCCGCCCCTCCTGCGAGGAGGCGACAGCTTCAGCTGGACCCGTGCAATCCTCTGGGTCCAGCCCCAAAGGTCCTGCCACCTCTTCTGGCAGTTGCAGATCCGGCGCTTGTAGACCCCCACGGACCGGACGGCCCGGACGATGTCCTTCCAGATCTCCTGCTTCCGATGGGCATTAACCTGTCAGGATGACAAAGTGAAAAGGCCATTACCACACATGCAACATATCCGTGCATGACACAGTTGTATATACATGTCTCAATCACAGGGGCACATGATGTACACAGGCAGTGCAAAGCTGCCCATGGACAGTTTGCCAGACGTCACTACATGGTATCATTGCATGGGAAGTAAAACCATGTTCAAATGCACTGTCACTGCACCATACCTGTCCAGTGCATGTCACTACACACTATGGGGGGTGACAACCACTCAGTGAGCCTGCTAGCCAGTGGCGTGCAGACTTTCAGCCTTGCTAGTCAGACAAAATGCACATTCAGAAAGGCAGTGCACAGAACACTCACCTGCTCCCCTGGTGTCCCATACAGCTTGCTGTACTGTGGAAGTAGGCTGTCCAGCAGGGCCTGGTTCTCTTCAAGGCTGAAGGCTGGGGCTCTCTCCACAGTACGTGCCATTGCAGGGTCCAGAGGGGCAGAGACAGCAGCAGTGCAGTGGCAGATGTCGTCCTGGAGCATGTAGTGCAGGCAAGTGAGCTCTCAGGGGAACAGCCAGCAATATATATGTGCTGGAGAGGCAGATACTGTCCCTTGTGTCCAAAGTGATAGGTCTAAGTCGTTTGCATCTTCTGAATCTGGCCAATCCATGGAATAGCAGCACCAAAACACGCCCACAGCATCCTTCAAATCTTCAACTTCATGACATACATGATTTTGCAACATTGTTGTGGGTGACCAACTGATTTTCCAGCAACCGACTCGTTCGAAATTCGAAAACGCGTCCGTTGCCAGGCAAGCCCATTGTCAATGGGTGCGCACCGATCGGTCCATTGCGGTACAACGCGTACAGGGGTACAACGCGTACCCGCACACATTGAATGCAATGGGCCGGCCGGAGGCACCGATCGGTCCATTGCAGTTCAACGCGTACAGGGGTACAACGCGTACCCGCACACATTGAATGCAATGGGCCGGCCGGAGGCACCGATCGGTCCATTGCAGTACAACGCGTACAGGGGTACAACGCGTACCCGCACACATTGAATGCAATGGGCCGGCCGGAGGCACCGATCGGTCCATTGCAGTACAACGCGTACAGGGGTACAACACGTACCCGCACACATTGAATGCAATGGGCCGGCCGGAGGCACCGATCGGTCCATTGCAGTACAACGCGTACAGGGGTACAACGCGTACCCGCACACATTGAATGCAATGGGCCGGCCGGGGGCACCGATCGGTCCATTGCAGTACAACGCATCACTGTACATGTGACTGGCATATGTCAGCATGCCTGTCTCAGATGGACATATGCCAGCCACAGATAGCTCCCAGGGAGTGAGGGGCACACCTACATCACGACAGCCTATCCAAACTTTATCATAAGGCATGTAAGGCTGCATTTCCTATTGTGTGTATGTTGGTGTACATGTTGTCCTGTGGGTGTCACCTGTGGGCAGCCACCCCCAGGCTGTGCACGTGTTCATGGGGACAGGATCCTGGGTGTTACGTGTACATGACCACTGTGATGTGCAACTGTTCATATCTGTGCATGTGCCATGGTCACATTTCACGGTGGTGTATGTGTATGTCATGTCACATACCCCGTGAGTCCCATGTGGGACGGTATGTTTGAGCCAGGGTGTCCCAGTGGCACAATAGTGATGGTCCTCCACAGTCTTTGTGCATGTAGTGTTTACAATGTCTCTGATTTCATGTGCACAATGGGAGACAGTCTCCACATCCAGGTTGTGTGTGCATGGACTTTGATGTTGTGCGTGTGTGTGTCACAGACATCCATGTCTGTCCTGCCGTGGCAAGTGGGGCCACTACCTGTGGGGGTCATGGTTGTTTTGCTGTGGTGTATACATGATACTCCATGTAATGCCAGTGTCCATGTGGCAATACAGGGTCCCTGGGAATGTACCTGTCGTTGAGCTGTGGTGCCTGGGGCACATCTGTCCTCACATGTCACTGTGGGGGTTATTGTGACACGGCAGCAGGAGATGGGAACTGTGACACGGCCTCATGATATCCAATGGGCCAACCTGGGACTAATTGATGCCACCTGTTGGACCGTATTGACAGATGTTGGCCATGTATGTACCATACATGTCCTTCCGGAACTGCACACTTCATGTAGTTGTGCCTCATAATGATGTATGTTGGGATCTTGAGTGTGTTCAATGCCGCATTTGTGGGGTGACTGACAATCTTGCTTACTTCTCCTCTGCACTGCAGGGCTCCTGCTGTCCATCGACCATTCCCAGACCTGGCAACGATGGTGGAACGGGACAGCATCCGACGGTACCGCTTCACCAGGCAGCTGATTGAGAATTTGGCAGTGCAGTTGTCCCCACATTTGCAGCCTGGCCGGCCGTATCCTACAGCGCTGACCCCCAAGGTGAAGGTGATGGCAGCCCTACACTTCTTTGCCACCGGTACCTTCCAACATACTGTGGCGACTGCTGGTGGGATGTCACAGACCATGTTGAGCCGTGTGCTCCGCGATGTTTTGGCGGCAATGTTGCTATTCCTGAACCGGTACATCTATTTCCCTAGACTGCGACGACTCACTGACGTGAAGAGTGACTTTTATGCCCTGGGGAGGATGCCGCATGTCATTGGCTCCATTGATGGGACACATGTGGCTTTGGTACCACCACAGGCCCAGGAGCAGGCCTACAGGAACCGCAAGCACTACCACTCGGTCAATGCACTGGTGGTGTGTCTTGCAGACATGACCATCACACACGTGTGTGCCCGTTTCCCTGGTTCAGCACACAATGCCTTTGTGATGAGTAGTAGTGGCATCCCCAGGATGATGGCACAGATGCAGAACCAGCGTGCCTGGCTTGTCGGTGTGTACTGACTTTGTGCCATTGTGTGTGATCTGATCTGTAGTATTCCGCCCACTTTTCCAAGTCAGCTAATGTGCACTTGTCTGTCCGTAGGTGACTCGGGATACCCCAACATGCCGTGGTTGCTGACACCCCCTCAGGAACCCTGTGACACCAGCCCAGATGCGCTACAATGAGGCACATGGTCGGACCAGGAGAGTGATTGAGCGGACATTTGGTCTCCTGAAGAGCCGCTTCCGCTGCCTGGACAAGACCGGAGGGTCCCTCCCATATGCCCCTGCGAAAGTGTGCAAGATTATCATCGTCTGCTGCATGCTCCACAACCTGGCAGTGCGGAAGGAGTTGCCTCTCATCCAGGATGACAATGACCAACATCCGCCACCTGTGGAGGATCCTGGCCTGGACCACGATGCCAGTGACGATGATGATGATGATGATGGTGATGTCCGCACACAGCTCATCACCAACTTCTTTAGCTGAATGTGAGTATCCTGATGTGTCATGTCAATGATGTGAGTTGGCATGATGTGTAGGTGGTGCTCTGGTGCTGTTGGAGTGTGTCCATGGGCTACTTGACTAGATGTGTGTTGCGATGTGTGCTTACAGGTGGGCTGTACTCCCCAACAGTGTTGACATGCTAACTTGGTTCTGGGTGGGTATCTTGTAACATGTATTGTGCATGAGTTTTGCTGTTCTGTCCCGTACTCCATTGCTTTTGACTGTGTGTCATTTCTGTCCTTCACAGGGTACTTTCAGATTCGTTTGGTCAACTGTGTCCACCGACAACGTGATTGCACATCCAGGCTGGTAGCTGTTGTGTCCCTACAGGTGATGTGCGCCACACCCATGGACTTCCTTCCGTCTACAGTTGTTGACTGTGTGCCCGCTGCCAGGTGGGATTACCTTGCATCTGTAGTGGTTACGACATGTTGCAACTGTGTAATAAACCTGTGCTTCACTTTGTGATGTGCGTTGTCTGTGGTCACACATTTGACTGCCATTTGCTTACTGCACCTGTGGGCTACTTGACTACAACTGGGAATGGGTGTGGTGTCTGTGCATTGCACCGTCTTCCCTGGCAACATCAGTGTAGGCAATGAGTCAGATGGCCTAGGTGTGTATGTGTTGTGTAGCCCTGGTGGTGTGTCTCCCTCATATGTGTCATGTTGCCTTTACTCACATGCCTGTGTTGTCCTTGCTGTTGCAGTTCGCATACACAGTGTAATTTTGCAGTTCATCATCCCCATAACAGCACCCACGTTGGAATCACGACAGAGGCAAGTATGGTGTATTAGTGTGTTTATTGTGATACATTTGTGTTAATAGTGCATAAGATGGGTAGTGCTGTACATAAATCTTGCAATCCGAAGTTCCTAGGTGAATAGAAAGTCCTGGTAGACAGGATCCCCAGTATCGGGGCCACAGTTGTCTGACACATTGGTCCAACTTGTACTCCCCATGCAATGTGTGGGAGTAGTGTTGCCGTCAACAGGGTGAACAGTCTGTGCACAAAGGCGAACATCCAGAACAGGTTCAGGCTTCCTGGGAGTTGCGCTTGGCCATCGGCCTCTCACTTTTCCCTCCTCGGACGATCCCTCTTCTTGGGGGGCCCTCAAGTACAGGCTGCTGCGGTACAGGGGACTCTCCGCCAGAGTCCTCCTCCCTCCCTGTGGCAGTTGCAGTTTGTTCGGCACCAGATGTTGTTGGCACACAGGGAGGTGTGGACTGGTTGCTGTTCATCTGGCGGAGGCATTGTAAAATGTCCATGTGCACCGCCGTCATCTCATGCAGTGCATCCCACTTGGACTCCACGCGGGACATGTGTGAGTCCACGCGGGACATGTGTGACTCCACGTGGGACATGTGGGAGTCCAAGCGGGCATGATGGGCAGCCTGCTGCTGTTTCATGTCTCTGAGGAGCCCCACTACCTGGCTGAGCTCTCCGGTGCTGGACTGGTACGCATCAGCTATGCGTACCAGTTGTGGGTCATCATGCACACCAGCAACGTCTGCAAGCAGCGACCTCTGTCTCCCACCCCTCCCACCACCCCTGCCGACATGTGCAGTGTGTGCAGTGGCACGCACAGATAACCCTGGTCCACCTTGGGGGTTGGTGGTGGTGGTGGTGTCCATGGCCCCAGGTTGGTCCAGGGTCCCTGTGCTGGTGTTGCTCCTTGTTCTGTCCATGTCGGCAGGGATGGTATTTGTGGTGACAGTCGTTGGAGGGGTGGGTGCAGGGGTGCAGCTGGTGGTCCTGCTGGTGCTGCAGCTGGTGGTCCTGCTGGTGCTGCATGTTGACTTGCACCGGATGTGCCAGGTTGGTCTTCATCGTCCGAGGAGGACAGAGGCTGTACGACGCCAG
Source organism: Calotriton arnoldi (assembly GCA_963921515.1). Lineage (NCBI taxonomy): Eukaryota > Metazoa > Chordata > Amphibia > Caudata > Salamandridae > Calotriton > Calotriton arnoldi. The sequence goes on along the minus strand of CAWUFW010021114.1, from coordinate 121,984 downwards.
TGAGCTCCGCATCCTCTTGAGCCTGGGACTGGGACTCCTCAGCGTCTGCTGCTGTGTCCCCATCATCACCTGTTTTTGGGAGACACAAACAATGTATGTTATGTTTCTGCAGGCATCAATGGTTGACACACATGACAGTTGTGACTGTGCCTCTGGGTGCGGGCCTGTACATTGCATTGTCCTAAGTCGTCACAGTCAGGGGTTGATATTGGTGTGGCACATTGTCCTGCATTATTTGGGCATTTCTATGTATTTTCTGGGGTGTGAACATGGTCTGCATTGGTTGTGTTTGGTTGACAGCCGGCCCTCCTTCCCACCCACCCAGCCAGTCAGTTATCCCACCATGGAACGTGCTTGCGTTGCAGGGAGTGTAAGTTGTCTCTCAGGATGTCAGTCAGTGGTGTCCTGCTGTTTGTTGGTGCACAGTTGCCAGCAGGGCCTGGTGCTCCCCACAGCAGTAGCCAGTGTCAGCCATCTTGTGAGTCCTTCTCCACTCCCTGTGATGTGAGCATGGTTCAGGGTGGTGTTGATGGGACAGTTGTGGGGGTGAGCTATGTCTGTGACTACGACTCCCATCATGCTATTGCCTCCACCCCACTTCCCAGCATTCCCATACTTACTTGCTTTTGTGGGGAGTTCAGTGTGTGTGGGTGTGAGAGCAATGGCAAGATGGCTGACAGTGGTGTCCTGCTGTTGGTTGGTGTGCAGTACCCAGCATGCCCTTGTGCTCCCCACGACACAGCAACAGTGTCAGACATCTTTGATGGGCCTTTCCACTCTCTGTGGGATGTGCATGCGTGAGTGTGAGCTTGCTGGGCCATGTGGTGGGGGATGTAGAGCTGTGACTACGACTCCCATCATGCTATTGCCTCCTCCCCCCTTCCCAGCATGCCCATGCTTCCTTCCTTTTGACTCTGCTTCCCTGTGGGGTGGGCTGCTGTTTGTTGGTGCACAGTTGCCATCAGGGCCTTGTGCTCCCCACAGCAGTAGCCAGTGTCAGCCATCTTGTGAGTCCTTCTCCACTTCCTGTGATGTGAGCATGGTTCAGGGTGGTGTTGATGGGACAGTTGTGGGGGTGAGCTATGTCTGTGACTACGACTCCCATCATGCTATTGCCTCCACCCCCTTCCCAGCATGCCCATGCTTCCTTCCTTTTGACTCTGCTTCCCTGTGGGGTGGGCTGGCTGTGCTGACAGGATGGCTGGGAGTGTTGTCCTGGCAGTTGTTTGGCTAAAAGTCCCAAGAGTGGCCCTGTGCTTCACACAACATAACCCAGGGTGGTGGTTCTTTGTGGGATCTTGTGTTAGGATGGGGGCATTGCATTCTACCAGGTGGGTTCTGTGGAGTTTGTGTTGGGGGGTGTGAGGGGAGGTGCTTGTGACTATGGTCAGTGCTGCAAGTCCTCCTTCCCACCCAGCTAGCCAGATATCCCACCATGGAACGTGCTTGCATTGCAGGGAGTGTAAGTTGTCTCTCAGGATGTCAGTCAGTGGTGTCCTGCTGTTTGTTGGTGCACAGTTGCCAGCAGGGCCTTGTGCTCCCCACAGCAGTAGCCAGTGTCAGCCATCTTGTGAGTCCTTCTCCACTCCCTGTGATGTGAGCATGGTTCAGGGTGGTGTTGATGGGACAGTTGGGAGGGGGGCAATATGTGTGACTGCGACTCCCATGATGCTATTGGCTACACTGACTTGGCCAGCATACACAGAATTCCTTCCTTTGAGTGGTATTCACTGTGTGTTGGTGTTGTTGTGGTGGCTACATGTCTGGATGTGTTTGTTAGTTCTATTTGTGCCACTGCCTAGCTGTAGTTGTAGTTGTGTTTGTACATGTGTTGGCACAGTTGGATGTGACTTTTTGATGGCATGGGTTGTGTTTATCTGACTGACATACACATTTTGGGATGATTCTGTTCTGGTTGCTGTGTAATTGCTATGAGTGCATGGTTTGACTCTCCCTTGACAGTGATGTGTGTGTTTTGTGGCAGTATATTGTGTACATTTGTTGTGTACTCACCAGGCTCTGGGATGTCCTCTAGTCCATATACGCTCACTGGCGGAAGGATGGCCCGCACCTTCTCCTCCCAGGGCCTGAGGTATATTGGCTTGGCAGGAGGGCCACTGCCGGTGTATTGGCTGTTGATGTAGTCTTTCTTCAGCAGGTCCCGTACCCTCCTGCGCACGTCATACCACCTGTTCTGGATGTCGCTCTTTGTGCGCCGACATGGTGATTGTGCGTTCACCCTGTTGATGATCCTCTCCCACATCTTGGTTTTCTGGGAGATGGGGGTCTGTTGGACCAGTGTGCCAAACAGCTGTGGCTCTACCCTGAGGATCTCGTCTACCATGACTTCCAATTCACTATCTAGGAACTTGGGATTCTTTTTGGGGGCATGGTGATGGGTGGTGATGGTGAGTGATGTGTGTGTTGGTGTGCAGGTGAGGGTGTGTGAGTGTGTGTTTTACTGGGTGTATGTGAGGTAGGTATTTGTTGGTGTGCTGATGGTGTGTGGCTTGTTTGAGGGATGAGCTGTGGGTGTGTGGTTGCTTTCTCTTGGGTGCTGGCAGTGGAATGGCATTTGCAAAGGCTCATGGTTGTGATTTGTGTCCTTTATATAGGTGGAGTTGTGGGTGTGTCTTTGTTCTCTGTCCCCACCCCTAGTATTTATTGGCTTGGTAATTGCTTGTTTGGCCTTTTTTGGGTGATTTTTCCTTTGTGCTGTTTGTGTATGTTGGAAACGTTCTTGTGACCGAGTCGGACCCTGCATTTATCTCGTACGGTCTTCTCCGTTTCGTTCACGCTGTGTATGTGCAGTTTTCTATGCTGCGTATGCGTCGGTCGCGGTGTTTTGTGTTGCTTCGGCTCGGTTTTGTATGCGTGTCGGTCGTACGGCTTGGCCTCCGTCCGACTCGCTCGTGGTTTCGCGCCTTGCATCGTACTTTGCGGTTTGGAGTTCGCGTGTACGTTTTGGTCGGATTTGTTCCGGGTGCGTGTCGGTCGGTTGGATTCGCGTGTTTTTCCGGCCGGATTGCTGTTTTCCTTGCGGCTCGGTCGGTCGACTTGGTTTCGGTACGTGTCGGTCGGATTTTTCACGCCTTGCATCGTACTTGGCGTGTCGGGCGCCACGGGTACGTGTCGGTCGGTATTATTTCCGGATCCGAGTCGGTCGGTGCTTTTTCCAGCCCGAATCGGAATCGACCCCATAGTCTTTAGTCTGCTTTGTTAACCCAGGCCACCAATAGCGTTGTTTCAATAATGAAACAGTCGCCGTAACTCCTGCATGGGCAGAACCTATCCCTTCGTGTGCTGCTAGAATTAAACCTAACCTACGATCCATGTTTGGAATTACTCTATCCCCCACTCCAGGAATCTGAGCAAATGGAATATTATTGGCATCTAACTGCGCGATTTCCTAATATTATCCCTTTTCCTGAGGTTATACCTCTTTTCGGAGGGCTCCTTTGGAGGAGATCTACCTCTGGATTGAGATCTATTTCCTTTAAAGTTTTGTTGTTTTTTATTGTCCCACTTCTTCTTAGTTAAAGCAGGTGTCTGCTTGGAAGTGTCCTTTTCAGGTCTGCCTATCAGTTGTGGTTTTAAAGCTTTCCCACTCAAACTGTCTCTGCCTAATTCTGCATATGCAGTTTCAATTATTTTTGGTAGTTTGTGTTCCTGTTCTAAAGGACTGAACTCCCTTAGGCGTTGGTGGATAGCCACTGAAGCTGCTTCCCCCTTAATGTTAGCTAGTATTATGGCTGATACCTGGGCATAGTTACCTAGTAACTTCATCCCTAAGCTTAGGGCAGGCTCTGCTCCGTACTCATTTTGTATTTGTCTCAATACATCAGGTACTACTGCTAATGACGGGATACCGTGAGTTCTGGTATAAATGGCAGCAAAGACTGCACCCCAAGTGGTACAATCCTCTAATTGTGGTGTTATCCCCATGGGCAAGCAGATTGTTAGCATTCTGTGTTTTTCATACAGGATAGTATTCGGGAATACTGCCTCTAGCTGCGTTATTTTCTGAGCTACCCAGAATGGTATTTGTTCACGTTTTGTGGGCATTTTACCCATTACCGCGTGTAATGTTTGTGGTGTAATTTTACTTGCTGTACCCTGAATTTGGGTTCCATTAGTTGCAACTATTGCTGGTTGGACTGTAAATGTCCTCATGACGAATTGCGTCAAGTTCCTATAGATTTTAATTAAATCTTTATGTTGTATGAGTAAGTCTCCTGGTGGCATTGTGTCAATGTCAGGATGTGGTGTGTAGGCTGCTACTATTGGCCATGTTGCCCCTTCGCCTCCGAGCGGGCCGAGTCTTACTCTTCTTCTTGTATGGGGTAGGGCGCCTTTAAACCAGTATAAATGTTCCTGGTTTGTGAGCGGAACCTCTATGTCCTCAAACGGACAGTATTCCGCTGGTGCATCTCCTTCTGTGTAGGAGTGAAATGTTTTTGTTCTTGCATTTGCTGCTGGGAATATAACCCACGAATAAAATACCTCTGTTCTGTTTGATTTGTGTGCCTCAATCACGAAAACTACTATGCCACACCTAGATGATAAACCATTCTCTAGCAGTCTCAGGGTGACTGTATTTCTAAAGTTTTCTGCAATTTGTATTGCGTCTGCATCTTCTTCTCCGGCTGAGATGTGTAGATCTACTCTTTCGTTATCTCTGTCCTCAGTCATTTTGTAAAGAAGAAGTTTTTCAAGGGAACTAAGATAAGGTGTTTTTGCACAATTTAGGAACAATGTGTCCTTCAAGCTTGATTAACCAACAGCCAATAAATAGGATTTTTTAGCCTACTCAGCTGTAGCGGAGTTTGTGCCCACCCACTCCAGATGTCTCTGGTGTTTTGTGAGTAGGGGTCTCGGAGAATAGCATGACTGAACTACTCAGATTCTACTGTTAAATAAGTACCCAACCAACGTTGGCGGCGCCATGTCGTGTAGTTCCTATATTACCTATACAGGATCTGTGTGTTTGGATAACATAAACTGTGGGATTGGTGGCGGACTGACTCCGTGCACCCCCACCGGATACGTTAGCCTATCTGTATTAGCTAGTTCACAGTGCCACTAGAGTCTCCTCTTATCGGGGAGAGAATAGTTCTTGGCAACCTCAGAACATGACAACCCTGATCCCCCAGGATCGTGGAAACAATATACTACCTTTCGCTCAGTCACTCGTGCTCAGTTTGTCTCAGAGAGATACACAGAATAAACAGTCTGGGCGTTTCAATAAGTATTTATTGAACAGTTGTTATTCTAGTGTAGAATATATGAGCTGCAACAACCATTAGACAGAAGCAGAGATATGTGATTAGCAATATTACAAAAGTAAAGGGATGGTATAGTTCTACCATCTTGCAGAAATCATGAATATATACATGTACCTAAAACACATGATAAAAAGTGCGTACTCCTACGATGCCTCCCTAACTAGATGTACCTAAATGTACCTAGCATCTATGTAGGTGTTATGCCAAGAATCCCTCTAGGATCTAGTCCACCCCATTACCTGAGAGTTTAGAGAATGTGGGACCCCGTCCTGGTCTCGAGTTGTACACCCCGCGAGGGATGTTAGACCACTGCTAGCTGGAGCGTCTGCATGCAGGAACCTCAGCGTCTCTGGTCAGTGTGTCAGCCGGGAAGTCATGGTCTCCTCTTCTTCCTAAGCAAGATGTGCTGTATATATACCCATAGGTCTTCCCAGGGGTCCTACCTTGCTATGTTACTGTGTCGGCCTAAAGGATGACGTTGGGCCTGAACTTTATACAGAGATATTATACAGGAGCTGGTAATCCTACTGTTAGTCCTGCTGTGCTTCCAAGAAGCCTCATGCATAATGTATGAGAATCGAACCAGGGAAAAACCCGCGTTCTGAATGCAGTGTCATATCTAGGTAAAAGGTCAGTGCCTAAGAACCGTTATGTATCTAATGTAGGGAAGAATGTAGGTGAAAGGCTGCAATGTTACCTGCGCCTATATAGGGTACCTATATGGAATATAACACTGGAAGGGACACGAAGTCAGGCCCAAACAATGTCTAGCGAAGTCCAGAGTGCCCAGACAGTAGCAGTGCAGTGGTGTCTGGTCTGAATCTTATCCCACGACGAATCTAGGGACCTACATTCAGGTAAGCCCTTAAGTACCCTAGGGAAAGGGTTGGGAAGATTCAGGGGACACTCCCAGGGGAGGCTCTCGACAGGGGGGAGATTAATCCCATGTCCTTTGTCCAGTTTCGCACCAGAGCGGGAGCCAACGGCTCCCAGGACTGGTTTGAACTGTACTGTGCACAGGGACACCAAATATGCCCCACATGCAGACTGAGTGGCACTGGCAAGCGCACCCACCCCATCCCAATAACTAAATCCTGTGTGGGAGGGGGTCACACCTCCCTGTGACAGGCTGCCTATTGTTCTGCCTTCCCCTGCTCGAGCAGAATCGTGTCTCTGAGCAGCAGAAACCATTTTGTGCTGTTCGGGTCAAGGAGGCTGGTACCGGGAACACTGAGAGCCTAACGGAGGGCTCTTCTAGTGCTTGGAAGCATTCCTCCCACACCGTTTACGGTGTGGGGTATGATTCCAACATGTTTGATACCAAACATGATAGGGTTCGTTGCAGCCGTTTTCGAGATGGTCATTGCGTAATTACGCGGTGCCCATCTATATAGTAAATAGCTGCTTCACTAACAACCCGGGAGAACGGACTCCGTGGAATGCAGGGGGGTCCTGCTCATGCAGGGGCACCCTCTCACTTAGAACCAAGCACCCTGCCTCCAGGAGTGCAAAGGCCTGCTCTTGGGGTGACTTATAGGTTTTAAGTGCAGTGACCCTTAGATATAGGAAACCTATATCTTTAGTAAGTGGTGCTAGCACCAGCTTACACAGGCTGCAATGGCAGGCCTGTAGTTCCATTTTGGGTCTCTCGTGGGTGGCATAATACATGCTTCAGCCCATGGGAGAGCTCTTGGGTACCTATGCCGTGGGTACCTTAGTACCATATACTAGGGACTTATAAGGGTACCCCAGTATCCAATCTGGGATGTACCTAAGTACTGAACGCAACAATTTAGGGAGAAAGAAGATAGACTGGGGTCCTGATTAGCAGGATCTCAGTCAGACTAGTCAGAAACAGCTTAGCACCAGGCAAAAAGTGGGGGTAACCACGCAGAAGGATCCTACCTTCCTACAGTCCTCCAATGTTGGTCTGAATCCATGCAGAATTTCATGATAACTACCTTTATCTAAACGTGGATATACTAAAAATCTGGCATGTATCTGGCCCTCCAAGACCGACATTGGAGAACCTTGGTCTAGTGCCATCTATCTGAGGTCTTGTTCTGATTTTGGACTATAGCTTTTGTCTGTATTGTTGGGGAATTTTGCTCCCTGTGTGTCAATTACAGAGTACCTCATTCCTTGTGGTTTGCTCTTAAGGGTATAGCCTTCCTATATTTAACTTTGTTACTATGGGGGGCAGTCATTTGTTTCTTATGTCTGATCGCATGTGTTAAGAACATTGTATATGCTGGAATGTGATCCTGAGCCAGGATTTGGGTGTGATTTCACTTTCGTGGTTGACTAGAAGACTCAAGTCCTCCTGATTGAGCTTGTTGGTTTCCAGAAGGTTTCTGATTTTGTAAATGCAGTACTGGTGCTGTCCATTTGACCCTGACAGATTCCCCTTTTTCCTACTTTACAAGTTACTACTGGGGGTCTTTTAATCTGGGAGCTTTAATCATGGATGCTCCTTGTAGGCTAATGTTTACGTCGTGCATGAATGTGCGTGACACAAAAGTTTTTAAACAGAAACTTTTGAGTGGTGTGTACTCAACTTTTAGTTTAGGTTCTTTGTTTCAGTCTGAGAAAATCACTTCAAATGACAACTCCTTGACTAAAATGTCTATATGTCTCTGGCAAACAAGTTTAGAGTGAGCTTTTTGGTCCGGGGATTTTCCATCAACATATTCTCTTGTATCTTGTATCATTGTTAAGTCGAGCTTAGCGGCAGCGTGCATGACCTGCTCGCTCTGTGAGACTGCTGTAGTAGAGTATGGGAGTAGAGTATGGGAGAGAAGCCACGCCCCCTCTCCTCCCATATTTTTCATTGGCTTGTGTCATTGTCTTTCGTAAATGCTGCCTTTGGATTCGGTAATAGGCTTGTTAGTTCCTCCTTAGCATGGCCTTGTCTTCCTTTGTACCCTCCCATGGCGACGGGCCCCTTTACTTTGGTTGTTTCGCGGGACCTGTTATTTAGTCTGTAAGCACTATTTACTTTATTGAGTTTCTCTTATTGCAGACCCGACGTGCGCTGCTCCACTGAAACCGCTTGTGTTTTTTTAAGCAGCACGGCCACCCCCGTACCACGGGCACCTGCTTTCAATCACTTTAACCCGGCATTATCTCGTGTCTGTTTCAACCCTCCCCCCCCAAGTAAAATGGATTTAGAAATGATTAGCGAATTAAGTAATGTGAATTCCAGTTAGCACATAATCCTATGCTAATGGGCTGACAACAGCACATCTGTGTTACATGTCATCTGTACTAAAGCCACCTGACGGGTTGTTTTCAAAAGCCTGTTTTATTAACAACAACAGCACCACCAATACCACCACCACCAATACCACCATCACCAATATCACCAATAATACCACCACCATCAATACCACCACCTCCACCAATACCACCAACACCAATACCACCACCACCAATACCACCGCCACTCCCAATTCCACAACCAATACCACCACCACCGCCCATACCACCACCACCACCACCAATACCACCACCACTTCCACCATCACCACCAATACCACCACCACCAATACCACCACCACTACCAATACCACCACCACCAATACCAATACCACCACCACCAATAACACCACTACCAATGCCACCACCAATACCACAACCTATGCCACCACCACCACCAATACCACCACCACCAATACCACCACCATCAATACCTCCACCACTAACAATACCACCACCACCAACAGCACCACCAATACCACCACCACCAATACCACCACCACCACCAATACCAATCCCACCACCACCAATACCACCACCAATACCACCACCACCAATATAAATACCACCTCCAATGTCAATACCACCACCAATACCACCAATACCAATACCAGCACCAATACACCACCAATACCACCAACACCAATTCCACCACCACCACCACCACCAATACCGCCACCACCACCACCAATATCACCAATACCACCACCAAAACCACCACTAATACCACCACCACCAATTCCACCACCACCACCAATATCACCACCACCAATACCACCCCCACTACCACCACCAATACCACCACCACCAATACCATCACCACCAATGCCACCACCACCACCAATACCACCACCACCAATACCACAACCAACACCACCAATACCACCACCACCAATATCACCACCAGCAATACCACCAGCACCACCAATCCCACTAGTACCACCACCACCACCACCAATCCCACCACCACCAATGCCAACACCACCAATACCACCACCAATACCACCACCACCAATCCAATAACACCACTGCCAATACTACTGCCAATACCACCAATACCACCACCACCAATACCACCACCACAATACCACCACCAATGCCATCATCACCACCAATACCACCACCACCACCAATACCACCACCAATACCACCACTAATACCACCACCAATACCACCACCACCACCACCAATACCACCATCAATACCACCACCACCAATCCAATACCACCACCACCAATACCACCACCAATACCACCACCAATACCACCACCACTAATACCACCACCACCAATACCACTAATACCACCACCCCCACTAATACCACCACCACCAATACCACCACCAATTTCACCACCACCAATACAATCACCACTGACACCACCACCAATACCAATGCCACCACCACCAATACCACCACCACCACTACCAATACCACCATCAATACCACCACCACCACCACCAATACCAGCATCACCACCACTACCACCACCACCAATACCACCACTAATACCACCACCAATACCATCACCGCCAACAATACCACCACCACCACCACCAATACCACCAATACCACCACCACCCATACCACCACCACCACCAATAAAACCACCACCAATACCACTACCACCACCACCACCAATACCACCACCACCACCAATACCACCACCAATACCACCACCACCATCAATACCACCACCTCCACCACCACCAATACCACCACCAATACCACCACCAATACCACCACCAATACCACCACCACCAATACAACCACCAATACCACCACAAATACCACCACCACCAATACCACCACCAATATCACTACCACCACCAATAACACCACCACCACCAGTACCACCACCAATACTACCACCATCACCAATACCACCACCAATACCACCAATACCACCACCACAAATACCACCACCACCACCAATACCACCACCACCAATCCAATTCCACCACCACCAATGCCACCACCACCACCAATACCATCACCACCAATCCAATACCACCACCACCCATACCAATACCACCACCAGTACCACCACCAATACCACCACCAATACCACCACCACCAATACCACCACCAATACAACCACCAGCAATACCAGTACCACCACCACCAATACCAATACCACCACCAATACCACCACCACCACCACTAATACCACCACCACCAATACCAGTACCACCACCAATACCAGTACCTCCACCTCCACCAATACCACCACCACCAATACTGTCACCACCAATACCCCCACCACCACCACCAATACCACCACCATCAGTACCGCCAATACCACCATCACCAGTACCACCACCACTAATACCACCAATACCACTACCACCAATACCAATGCCACCACCAATACCAATACCACCACCACCAATACCAATACCACCACCTCAGCGCCTCTCGCTCACTAGTCATAGCAGGGGCACTGTACGAGGCAGGAGCTGCAGCCGAGACCATTCCTCCCTCCCTCCATGCCTGCCATAAAGCACAGTCCGCCCTGCACTAGGAGGTGAAGACAGCGCCCTACTACAGCTGGAGTGTTTTTTATTAGGCCAAAGATAGCAATGACATTACGCAATGCCGCACTGCACACTCAAAACACGGAGAGGGCAGGAATTACCCCCTCTCTCTTTCTCCTGAGCCGCAACAGTGTAATCACAGAGCAAAAGGTGTTGGAGCGCTTTGTTAGTGTTTTTAGCTCGGATCATATGTAACTCTCACTTCACACTTTGTGTCTATGTAATTTACAACACTTACACATCTTCTTCACTACACTATTTATCACTACTTTGAAGACGTCGCAGGCCGGTCTCTTCCTCTGATACTTGCAGTCTAACAAGCGGTCGAGAAGGCCCTTTATTGAAATGCAATAGGCATTGCATTTGCGAGAGTTTAAGCTATTAGGATTGTAAATGACAATGCCTTTTATTTATGTTTTAAAACCCAAAACATAAATAAAAGGCATTGTCATTTACAATGCCAATAGCTCAAACTTGCGTGAATGTGAGACCTATTGCATTGCAAATGCTTGTTTTTCATTTACTTTCAATAGTATCAGTGCACTGTGCTACACCAAAGTTGAAGAGCAACCATTAAGGCAACAGTTTTGATGCAATATTTGATGTCAGTAATGCTTGTTTTTTTCAAGGCCTGCATCTGAAACTAGTTTTGTCATTCTTGAAATTGATCACTGTTGAGCACTTGATTATAGAACTCTTTAACCCACCACCTATTATTAAGGTTGCCTTCTGTGCTATCTGCTGATATCTAATGGAAGACTGGGCAACCTATCTCTTGCTTCTGGTTTTCTTTTCGACTCTTTTCACAGTATAACACTGGATCTAGTGTTGTATGCATGTTTGAACCTGGATGGGAACACTATAGCAGAACTGAAGGGGTCAAGGAAGTTCATTAGGTGGGCGGCTTCTTGATGTGTGCTGAGTTGATGACTACAGAATATGTTGAGGGGTTGGCTCTGTAAGTCATGACTTTCAGCGTAGGGTGGATGGGTAGCGCCCATGGGCATGGATTCAATTAGGTTTGAACTTGCAGTTGAATTTCACAATATGTTATTGTGACAGCCAGGGCAGTGAAAAGCCATGAGCATGTGAGTAAGTGGATGGCACACTATAGTGGCATGGGTGTTGACAGTGTGGCCGCGGGGGTGTTTTACAGTGTTGTAACAAGCCAATCTCGCAAGTCAGAGTAATAGTCATGTGAGTTAGGTGAGTCATGAGACCATATTGCTAAGCAGGACGCTAGTAAGAAAGTTCAAGTTTGGGCCTTATTAGTCGGCAAAATACGTATTTTTTGACGCATGGAGTGGATGATCTTAAGCTTCTCGGCTGCTGACCCTCAGCTAGTCACTTCTACTACCAGTACCCCAGTATTTTTATTTATCTGAATTCTATATGCATTAGGACACAAATGTACTCCTTTTCCATCTGGTTTACACTATGTCCAGCGGTTTATTTACTCTTTATTCAAAGTCATTTATCATTCTGGGTAAAGTTTGGCGTGTCCTTGTTTTCTGGTGTCACTCTCAGTTTGTCAGAATGAGGTATTGATCTCTTTTTAATGTGACACTGGCAGGCATCCTTACACAGCTTGTTTATTTTTTTTTGTCGGCTGCTGTAAAAGCTAGGAGCAAAACCTCAATCAAACTTTACATTCTGAATTTTATGGGGGTTAATTTGTCATATAATTGAAAGGAAGTCTACTCTTTTTGATGGATTGTGTGTGTCTATGTTGGTTAGACTATCTTCTCTATTTATAACTACCTCATTCTGCAGCTTAGTGCTAAGTTGGGCATACCTTTATTTGTTTTTGTGTGCCTCTACATTTTTACTGGTGATGGGTCCTTCTTTGTCTAGACTTTCTGCACAGAGAACGAATTAGTCAAACAGCAAAACCATGATAAAATGTCCACATTTGTAGATGTTTGGAATTTGCAGCCAATAAATCAATTTAGTCCTATATCAGTTTCAGTGGAGGACTGACTGTAGAACTCAAGAGCAATTAGGCAATCCTCGTAACAAGTACTTCTGTTGTCCCTGGAACCACAGATGCCATATAATACAGCAAGATGAGTGAATTCTCAAGTACTATTTTTTAGATTTTGCTTGTCAGGGAGTAGTGAGGTCGAACAGGCAAAGCTTATTCTTGCAGGGTAGTGTGTGGTAAAAGTATGGTTGCAGACAGCACACATATCACTCACAATAAGTATATTGTCCAGGCAGTGATATTTGCTGAAAACGATATAACCCTTTATTTGTGCTAAGATAAATTGCTTAGTACCTAAGGGAACTTAAATTACATTTGCAACTACTCTGAGTACCCTTTCTGAGGATACTTGGAATCTTTGGCGGCTAGGGTACTCTATGTGCATGTGCAATAGGGATACAATCTGGCAAAGGAGTTCAACCAAAGTCCGTTATACAGTCGGTGGTCAGCAATAGGCAAAATGGCGCTCTAAGGTCTATCACAAGTACAAATCAGTTATGGCAGGTAATCTGGCACGGTGCATAAGGTAGGGAAAAACCACCAGATCCCCATGTGTGGCCAGCAGACCACTTATGCTATATATACAAATCCTCTGCACACGTTCAAAAGTAGATACATAAAGTTACATAAAATATCACAATGATGCTTGTCTTTATATTTTCAGATGTCTTTAATTGCAAGATCTTTAAGCCTTCTTAAGGCTTAAGAGGTAGACCAATAGGCAGTATTAGGTGGCGTGTTCGCCGTGCAAATCAGCAGACTGATGATTTGCACGGCGAACACGCCACGGCCTGTAGATCCGAAGGGTTCCACCTAATACTGCCGGATGGGGCAGCTCTTCTAAAAGAAACTCCCTTACATTTGGAAGCATATTTAGCTTTCCGGACACGAGACTAATTTGTCTACCTCTCCAGAAGCAGAACTTATAGTAACCCCTTCCGGGTTGGATTTATCACCGGAATTAAGAGACTACTTGAAACTGACCTCAGCCCTTAAGAAGTCGCGGGGTAATCCCCTGTAACAGCGACGAAACACGTGTTGGCTAAGAAGGCTTAAAGATCTTGAAATTAAAGACATCTGAAAATATAATGACAAGCATCATTGTGATATTTTATGTAACTTTATGTATCTACTTTTGAACGTGTGCAGAGGATTTGTATATATTCAACCAAAGTCCTGTGTCCAGTTTGCCTAGGAACAAGGGGCTCGCACGCTAGATCTTACTAAGTCCTGCAAACTGTTTATTGAGTTGGTGCCAACAGGCACCAGTTGATTGTGGATAGAGTATCACAGCTGTGGCATTCAGTCCCAAGAGGCAGAGGTTTTTGCTGTTGTTGGCTTGTGCACAGGAAAGGTGGAACTGGATGCAGAGACCATGGTTTGGAAGCATCTTGGATTTCAGGCAGCTAGAGCGCGGGGTACAGGAGGAATTCTACAGTGGAGATTTAGAGGCATTCTTGAAAACCGGTGGTGAGAACCACCAACAGGGGATTCAGTGTGGTGGCTGCAGGTGGAGCAGATCATGGGACCCCAAGCATCGGATCAGTATCACGAACAGCGAACATCTATGTTGACTGTGGGTGCGGAGGCTCACATTCAGTCACACACACGATTGTCATTACCAAAGATGACACCGTAGATGACAAGGTCTCAGGCAACACGCTCTTCATGAGCAGTTTGCTCCATGGCGTTTTCGCTCTCTCAACATGTCCCACAGCCTATTTGGTGCCATAATCTCGGTCAGGCTGGGCAACAATTACCGGCCTCTGGTCTTGCAGTCTCTGATGAGAACGTCTCCTAACATCACACAGAGGAAGACTGGATTCAAACTCTGAGCTGAAATAAGGTAGGCTCTCTGCTTATGAGACAATCTTTCTGCCTCTCATTGTCAGGTTGCAGCAGCAGCAAAGTCTTTTCCTCAGCCCTGGAGTATACTCCATTGTACTCCAGTGGAGACAGCCATATTTCTCTGAATCTGGTCTCAGTATTTCTCTGAATAAGAGTACAGCGCTCTTTCTGAATAAGCCAAAGAAGTCAGCGTAACAGTCACAGTCTAAATGATCACACAGACTTAAAGTTGACCCCAAAGCTTTGGAAGGAAACAATTATTCAAAAGTGCATTTTTCTTTACATGTTGCGCAGTTCCATGTTAAGAAATGATGAAAGGGGAACTGTAAATTTCATTCTGGTTTTCTTGAAAATACCTGATTTCCTGAAATGGCCACTGTATTTTGTAGAGTTGAGCCAGACAGACCTTTGGCCAGTCATGGGCTATTGCTTCTGTAGTTACTCAGGACACGGGATATGGGACATAAGAAGATGCTGCTTGTGCAGACCTGGGAGGAAATCTGTAAATGTATCTGGCCTAGAACTGTAAATACCATGTCTGCTTGCAGAATGAATGTTGTCTTGGAGTAAATGAATCATGTGGTCAAAGAGAGTTTGGTCCGACTGGGAAGACTTCGGTACTGTTAATGTTCTCGCCTCATGCTCGTACCTGGCCTGATTCCTGTTGGAGTTTCTCTGCACCAGGACGTTGATAGAAGATGATTTATAGCTGGTTACATTTTGGGCTATGAGTTTGCACGGACTGGCAGCTTTATTTGGAAGATTCTTGCTGCCTCAAGCCCTAGACTCCTGGTGCAATCATCATGCTTGCCATTAATGTGAGGTATAGGATTGTGCTCCTTCCAACTTTTTGTTGCATTGTTAGCAAGGTTACAGTGAATTTGGTGGGGGAGGGTATTGTGGCTGTTAGCATCTTGGTGATGATGATCGCAGGATGCTGCTTCCCAGGTTGAAACGCCATGGAGGAGCTTCCTATCATCTTCCAGAAGCCGTTTGCAAATGGTGAATGCAAAGAGAACGATGATGGATTCAACCCAGATCTGTGATTGGGGGTTAGTGTCTGAAAAGTTTCAGCACTCTTGTTTACGGTCCAGGGAAGACCTGGCTTGGCAGTTCGGGCTGGACTGTTCCCATGAGGCACAGGGTCAATACTGATTTGCATATGGCTGGGTCTGAACTGGGGTGACAAAGTGAGCTAAAGGATGATGATGGATTCAACCCAGATCTGTGACTGGGGGTGAGTGTCTGAAAAGTTTCAGCGCTCTGTCCATCTTCTCCTTGTGTTTGCTTTGTTTGCAGATGGTCAGCTGCAATCTCCACCTTGATACTTAGGACTGTGACATAGCATGTAAAGGTGAGATAAACCAGTAAGTAAAACTTTCCTTTGTTTAAAAAAAATAATATACACCACAACAACAAAAAAACAGAACCTTTACCAGTTCGTCGACATCAGACTTAAGGCCATCATCCTCTCTGGTGATTACCTGACGTCTTGATCTCTCAAATATAACACAACCAATTGTCAATGATGGATCCAATATTATTGAGGCATGCATAAAAAAGTAGCGTTTACTCAAGATTTACACATTTAGGGGGATGTTGAAAAGCGAATGTGAGCAGAAAATGAATTTTCTGGAAATCCATGAGCTTTAGGATTAAAGCTTTAACAGTAAAAGCGCTAAAGTAGTGGAAGAATATTTGCCACCCTCTGCTTAGTGATATTTTGACCCCCCCCCCGGCAAATTTGTGACTTGACTGTGCAATTTGATTCTGTCTGCTGGTATGGCTAACCTAGTCATCTTGCTCAACCTTGCTAAAGGTACTTAACCTCTCCTTACAATCGGAGATAGTACTGCCCTCCTGGAAACACGCTATAGTAAAGCCCATCCTAAAAAGTCCTCCTTGGACCCCGTCAAGTGGAAAGCTACAGACCAATATCTCTGCTTCCCATAATGGGAAAGGTCCTAGAAAAACTTCTTAATCTGAACCTTTCTACTTTTCTAAAACAAAATGGGTTGCTCCATCCTACTCAAACGGGCTTACGAGCAGGTCATAGTACTGAAATGGCATTGCTAACCATGGTTGAGGAATTGAAAATGAATCTGGACCGTGGTGGCACAGCCGCAGTAATCCTATTGGATCATAGTGCCGCGTTTGACACTGTTTCCCACAGTAAATAACAACCTAGATTAAAAGCTATAGGTATATCAGAATCTGCATTTCATTGGTTATCCTCATTCCTTAATGATAGAACCTTTTAGGTGTATGAGAAGCCTTTTATTCGGCTACTTTCCTTACTAAGCGTGCTCTTCATTGAGTCCCACACTTTTTAATGTATATGTTGACCCTCTAACAGAGATCTTGTCATCTTATGGTCTATCCATTGTCTTGTATGCAGATGATATGTAGATTTTCATCTCTCTTACCCAGGATAACCATTGTAACACAGATTAACTGTAGCCCTGCATAAAGGCTGTTGCTGGCTGGATGCCCCATTTTTGTTTGAAACTTAATGGAGACAAACAGAGGTGTTGGTGGATGGTAACAAATTTAATCCATGGGCATCGGTTCACTGGTCCGAATCCCTCGGTAGTCGGCCCCACCCTAAACCAACTATTAAAAACGTGGTCTTCTGATTCAATGAAAATCTTACCTTTGAGATCCAATTTGGTAAACTGGCCTCCACATGCTTTGACATTATTAGATTTCTCAGAAAAATCCTTGATCTCTTCCCACTGAATTTACGGAGAATTGTGGTACAGGCACTGATTCTTTCCCGATTAGATTTCAGAAACTCTCTTTACCTGGATTGCCCACTTTATGTTTTGTAAAGAATCCAAGTAATCCAGAATGCAGCTGCGAGCATTCACACACGGTCTCACACAGATTTTAATTTACGTTGCTATGTATTGCTTATAGGGTTTATCATAAAAAAGCCCTCAAATTCCGTTTCCCTTGATTCAACCTCACATGCCTAGGAGATCACTGAGATCATCCTCCCTTAAGTTAGCCAAAATATAAACAGTGCGGAAAGTGAGGAGGGTTGGTAGTTTCTTTTCCTTCTTATTGGCAAAACTTTGGAATGATCATCCATCTAGTTTGAGGCTTGCAGTGGAAGAAGGACTGTTCATAAAACGACTGAAAACCTGATTGATATGATTCGATAGAGTTACTGGGAGGCCCGCATAGGTAGCCATGCGCATATAAGCTCATCTGAATTGAATTGAATTAATTTGAATAGTGTTACCATACTGTAGGACTTGCCCTTCATTAGGACACGAAGAGAGTTACAGAGCTAGAGAACTTAACAAGTGGCAACCAAAGTGCAACACTGGTAGGAGAAGCCATGACATGGATGGATTTTAAAACAAAGCATTACTCAAATTTAAAGCAAAAAGAGATTTGACCTACTTGACGGATGCAGCAGGAAATATGTCAGACACAGGCAATCTGAAAAAGAAGCTGCATAAGAGCATTTTAATAGACTGGAAGTGAGAGAGATGCTTAAGTGATACTCTGATTAAAAGAATTAAGCTATAGTGTAGTGACCAAAATTGGTTTTAGGAGTTTACTTGCACCGAATGTGATGGAAGGTCAGAATTTATAAGTTTGAAGAGTTAGAAATAAAAAAGAGTGAAGCAGAAGTTGTAATGGTGTGGAAGAATGAAGTTAATTGTGAGATCTCATGCACAATGGGAAGGAGTTATGCGGGGTGAATGAAAGAAGATAGAAGGGAGGAAAGAGAAGGATAAGGAGCAGAGAAGAATTGAGTTCAGTTTTAGTGGAGCAAGGCCAGAGCAAACTGTTTCACAAGAAAAAATGAAAGACAAGACAATTGTGCAAAGGTTTTGCTAAAAGAGCAGACAGATAGAAAGAAGTGGGAATTACATTTTTACCAATAATTTATGTCTGCCGCAATTTTTAGCATTGCATCCTCCTCAAACAGCCAGCAGACACTGACAAAATTACCTCAATATTCTTAACCCATTTTGCCTAGTTTGCTCACTTGTCATTTTAAATGTGGACCCCATATTGTCTTGCTTGCTTATTTCTCATTCTAAAAGGGAGGCCAAGATTCAGCCGACTATCAAAAATTATTTATAATCAATAATAGAGGATTCTCTAAAAATATTTGGGTCTTGCAAATTCTTTCAAAGGGCTACACCCTAGCTTTCGTCTTTCTGACATCCACACCAGAACACATTTTGGAAGAGCATCTGTCCATCCTGCTGCAGGAGGTATGTCTGCTGCTCTCCCAGGGCTCTGCACAAAGGTACTGAACTCTTGGGAAAGCAGAGACTGTTATTGCTGCTAATTCATTGACCCAAAAAAGGACGAGGGCCTCAAGCCTACCTTTGACGCCTAAATCCTGAAAGCCTTGCTGCAGAAGGATAGATTCAAACTGCTCTCATTGGCTCAGATCTTCACTGCTCTGGACCCAGGAGACTGGATGGTGCCCATGGACTTCCAGGATGGGTTTTTTCATATACAGGTCCGGCAGTCCCACATATGTTACTTACTGTTCAAGGAGCATTTCCAGTTTCCCATCTTCTCCTTTGGCCTCGCCAGCACCCCTTAGGTGTTCATAAAAGTGATGTCGGTGGTTGCTGCCCATCTTCAGAGGTTGGGAGTTTCAATATTCCTGTACTTTGGTGACAGCCTGATGAAGGTGGGCTAGCCATAGTCAGACGTAGACCACTTCAAGATGATAGCAGAACTCCATTGGGGTTAACCATAAACAATCTGAAGTCCCACCTGATTTCATCACAGGACTTCCATTCATTGGGTCATCCTGGACACGGAGGAGTTCAAGGATTTTACTCTGCTGCAACGAGTCTAGGATATTCAGGTTACAATCCCGATATTTTAGACTTAATCCTGGATCCTGGTGAGGGAAGCGTTGAGGCTTTGTGGACTCATAGCTTTGTGCATCTCTCTTCTCAACTATGCCAGGTTTCACAAACGAGCCCTGCCATGGAACCTGAAATTCCACTGGGCCCAGCATCAAGATTACCTTTCTGACACCATCCAAGTCTCAGAGAAAATGGTTCATGATCTGCAGTGGTGGCTCACTAATCACAAATTGTCCTGCAGCAGGCCACCATCCTTCTCCAACCCAGAGCTGACAGTGGTTACAGACAAAACACTACTGGCTTGTGAGGATCATCTTGGGAAAGTGGAGATCAGAGGCCTCTCGTCTTTGGTGGAGGACCGGCCCCACATCAATCTATCGTAGCTGCGACCATTTGTCTGGCCCTGAAGGCCTTCCTGCTGTCTATCCTGCTGTACAGGTTCTCACAGACAACTCCCTTGCCAGGTGATAATGCAACAAGCGGGGCAGAGTGAGGTGCTATGTCCTTTGCCGAGAAGCTTTGTATCTCTGGAGGTGGCTGGATTACGAGAACATTTTCCTGGCCGCCTACCACCTGGTTGAGTTCCTGAATACCAGAGTGGATGAACTGAGCTGATGTCGTCTGGCAGATCACGAGTGGCATCTACATCCTGATGTGCCACAAGGTGTATCCGACCATTAGGGTGTGCCATGGCTAGATCTTTTTGTTAAAGCCGAGAGCGCGCAGTGTCAACAGTATTCCACATTTGAGTTCCGTAAGAGAACTTGTTAGGAGATGCATTCCAACTGGAATGGAACAAGGGACTCCTGTACTCCTTCCCACCACCCTGAGTTCTGAAAAAGAACGATTCTTACTCAGTGCCCCAGATTGGGCATGAGAGTGTGGTACCCGGAGCTGCAGAGCACGAGTATCTGCCCTTTGATCAGGCAACCAGTTCGGGACGACCACCAGTCTCAGCCAGCAACAGAACAGGATACTCCACCTGAACATCTGCAAATTACACCTCCATATATGGAGATTAAGCAGTGGCAATCGACTATATTCAGTTTGCCATTTGAAGTGATGAATGTCACCTTCACCAACAGTTGCAACTCCTCAAAATCCATCTATGCTAGGCGCTGGGACAAGTTTGCAACCTGGTGTCATATCTGAGGCACTGACTCTTTGTCGGACATCCTTCTGTTTGTTTTGTCTTTAACCCAGCAAGGCCTTGAAGTGGGCACTGTAAAAGGGTATTTGTCGGCCCTTTAAGCCTTTCTTGGTTTTCCGGACCAACCATCACTGTTACCCAAGTGACATAAGCTAACTCACTTGTAAGTCCCTAGTATATGGTACCCATGGCCTGTAATTTAGACAGTTACCACAGGGATTACAGCACTGGTTGTGCCACCACAGTGCGACAAAGGTAAAACATAGCATCTCCCAGTCTGCCACTGCAGACTGGAAGGGCAGTTTTAAACTGCTAACTTAACTTCATCATTTCAAGCAATTGCAAAGTAGGAGTGAGCGGAACTCGCATAGTTTTTCTCCGCGAAATGCCGTAGAGTTACATTAAAATTCCGAGATCTTCAGCGGAGTTCCGCCCACCCCTAATTAAGGGCCAAAGCTTAGTTATGCCTGTGCATTGATCTACAAACGTTCCTAAGCTGATGCGTATTTTCACTATGGACTCACGTGCCCTCCCCCAACCCCAGCAGCGTGCATTATTTACCTAATATACATTCATCACCAAGGCTGTCTCTGCAATCTCATATTGTGCGCTGAAGTGCATACACTAGGTCATGCCCTCGGGTGTCTGGCACTGTGATACACTCCCACACAGACCATATTGTGGGGCGCTTTGCCTGTAAATGTTGTGCGCTGTAGTGCCAAAGCGGTATTGGGGATACAAGTTGTGCCCTGTGAGACCTGCCTTGCCCTGTATCCAGCACACCGCTTGCTCTGTTTCCATGCTGTTTACCTAACTCTTGTTCCCCTTGGAGTTTTACGCCCTTTCTGGGTAATATAGTTTCACAGAGGCTCATGCGTCTTATCTTACATCAGTCTCAACAACATCAAGAGTCAGTAGAATAGCTCCTCTTTTGTGAGGACTGGGTGACACTTTCCATCATCGTGCTTTGGAAAATCGAGCTCATGCCTTAGTATAAGACTTGTCCTGAAGGAACAAGCTCATAAACCCCAAACTACAAATCCCAGAGTGCCGCATGATGGCCGCTGTAGAGGCAGGAATCGCTGTGCGGTAGATGACAGCTGAATGGAGGGTATGTATATGTTTCAGATTTGTATCCCTTCCCAAAAATCTCTCACACCGCCCACCATGGAGGCACCTCACCGATGTCTATAGCGAACCTCTTGGCATTTTCCCTGTTGGGGAATGTCTCATCTGGCGGCAGCGTGATGCTCTTATCCAGGCTGTCCCTGCTCCTACCACCAAAGATCGCCTCCATCTTGGATTTCCTTCATCAGCATGTTGAAATATGCACATATATTTGCATACTGAAAGATCGTAATTTAGGTGTGGGGAGTAAACTCCCCCATGCAGCAGTTGGCTGAGTTTTTGCCCAACTCCGTGCTCCCGGAGTGGGCAATATTCCGCGAACTCCGCTGGAAGAATGGAGTTTACCACCCACCCCTATTGAAAAGTGCAATCTACCCTTTTTAATAAATATATCATCGCTAAGGTAGGCCTATCGATCCTTAAGGCTGAATGCAGTATATTAGAAAGTGGAACATGTACTCTTTACATGTTCCAGCTGTAAAAACCTGAAATTGACATTTTTTTACTGTGGGGAACTAGTAGCCCCATTGCAAATGCAGAGTTACAGGCTGCCTCATCAGCCCTGCACCTTCTGACTGTTTGCCCAAGTCGAAATTAATGTAACTTATTGCGGAGTGCAACTTTTACAAAGTTGCAACTTTGTTGCTCAAAGTCTCCTGTGCCCATTTACTGTTGCACCTGGTGTCTTTCGCCAAGACAACATTTTGCCCTCCTGGGAAAACATGTAAATGACTCCCAGGAAAGGACATAATATAAACCTGCATCAGGGAGAGGTGTTGTCCCAAAAGGCAAGCTTCAAAAGGGAAGCAACCTTTGAAGGGCAAATGGAGAGCACTTGGAAGAAGGGCTGCTCTACTGTTTAGGTAGACAGGCTGGCATTAGAGACAAAGAGGGGAAACCAGTTGTCAGACCGGTGTTTCAGGGGCGTGTAGCTCCTTTGGTAGCCACACCTCTGGGTTAGGCTAGGGAGCTCTGCATGCTAAGAGAGGGATTTTTCCTTGTTGAGAGTGGGCACAACAGACACGTTTGGGATAGTAAGATGCCACACTTCACCGGAAGTAGTTATCAGGAGGGAGGGAGCCTGGTAGCCCATTGGCTAGTGATCAAGACCTCTCCTTAGGGCATTTTCTGGACATAAAAAGGGCACCCGTGGCACACAGATATCAGATCTTATTGGACTGGAGAAGAGGACCGAAGAAGGACTGCCCTGCTGCACCATGGACCCAGCGAAGAGATGCTACAGCGACGTGGACTGTGCATGCTCTGTCCTGATCTCATAGCAGTCAACCCCTGAGCACAGCCAAAGCAAGAGACTCCAATGGTCAGTTGGTTGACTTTCTGTTCACAGCACAGGGCCAAAACAGTGGAAGAAGCCTTCTGGGTGGATTGGTAGCCCAGATTCTCAAATCATCGCTCCTCGTCGCTGTGCAGCCAGAGACCAGTACCCGATGCTCAAACGTTGTCACCAAGTCTGCTGGATTCGGGAGAGTCAACGGAGGGCAGCTAGGTTACCCAGATTGCAAGTTGCCACCAAAAGGAGAAAACCGCTGAAACCGCTGTACCAGGTGACTGGTAGCCCAGTGACGACTGGATTTCTACCCAGCTCAAGAGGACTTTGAGGAACATCGACCCCTGGGGCCAGGATTGCATCACCAAGCCCATGGACTGAGAAGAAGCCCCAGGAAAACCCTGTTGACTGCACAGCATCTTCAGCATCCTTGAACATCTTCAGCATCCTGTATCCCTTGCATCAGGACCACTGAATAGAAGTCAATGGCAAGGAGCCACTGGTGCTAGAACTGGACTGGAGACTGCTTCATTCATTGAAATAACTGTTTCTGTGGACATTGTTGGTCCCACTGGCTGGCTTCCTGCCAGGGGTTGGTCGCCTAATATAACTCTAAGTAGCCACATTGGTACTTACCCAAGTTTTTCTTGAAAACGTTTCCAAGTGTCAAATTGGTTGAATTGGTCGATGCTTATTCACTGTTAAGTAAAAAGTGTTGATTTACTATACCTTGTAAAATCTGCATCTACGGAACCCTCCAATGGATCTTTTGTATTTTAGTGCTGAAAATTATATAAAAAATCTACTCCATTTTTAGGTCGAGCCAGGGCAGCACATGCACTGCTCTCCGAGGCATGCTGTATTGAGTTAGGAATTTAAAACTCTGCCCACTGTCCGCCCATATTTTTCATTGGCTTGTGTGGTTGTCCCAAAGTTCAACACTTAGCCTAGTTTTGCTTAGTTTGGAACTAGAATAGTAAATCTGGCCCCCAGCAAAGTCCAACACTTTCCCCAGTGTTGCTTAGGTTGGAGTTAGAATAGCAAATATGACTCCCAACTAAATATATTTTCTCCAATGTTGGTTATTTTGTAGTCAGAGTAGTAAATTTAATATATTTATATGTTTGAGGGTACTTTGATAAAAATGTATATTGTAAGTGTTTACTTTATTATTTATTAGCATTTCAATAGTTTCTAAACTATGTAATGTAGATAATACATTGTTTTTATTTTTAATTTGTTATTGCAATGTGTTTTTAAAAGAAAATAGTGCAATTAATGCATTTTATTATCTAATGCTTTTATTAAACATTTAACATTTAATTATCTTTACTTTTAACACTTTCAAAATACAGTTTAACACTTTTATTCAAGCAACATAGTCAGAATTTTTTTTTTTTTTTTAGTGGAACATATAGCAAAAATCATTAATATAATGTTTATATATAAGTAAAAGCAAACAACATTGTCAACACTGAATGCACATTTTTCGGAGTCACATAATTCTATATACATAAAGAAGCTCCTGTCTATAGTTTTGTTTTGTTTTGTCACAAATATTTTTACACAAAATTGTATACATTTTTCATGCACATTTTCTTATAATTCTATTTTATGTCCAAATAAAAATGCAGTTAGGCATTTAAAACATATTAGAATATAATATCTGGGGGCGTGGTTTCGGCGCCAACTAAGATGGCGGCGTAACTCCGGAGCTCCGCGCCGACGCCTCGAACGGAGCTCCGGGAATTGCGAAAATTGGACCGCTTCGAGCCTCAGGATGTGAGTTTACAAGCTGTGTTCCGGCTAGGAACCTTTCTGACGTCTTTGCTGCCTTTTTCTTCTAATTTTCGGCACATTAATGCCGCGAGTTGTTTTTTCTCTTCATTGCGACCGCCATTTTGAATTTGGAACGTCGTTATGTTTGTTTTTCTTCTAAGTTGCCTCAGGATTGCTTCCTAGGATTGCATGATATCTGCCACCCTGATTAGGCATCTTATCTCTCTCTACTACTTATTCTAATGTTTTTTCAGCATTTTTGAGGAGTTGTTGAGAGAGTTTTATCATTGGCAGCCATTTTGTGACTCCTTCGTTTCTCCTCTCACAGCCACACGCTAAATGACTGTTTTTCATACTGGATAAACAGCATAATTGTTCTGAAGCTTCTGATTAATTCATGGGAAATGGTGTGAGTTATACGTTTTTGGCAGCCTATATGAGTTTTCTTCACCGCATTTCATGGCTTCTCTGTATGGAATGATGGCCTTCTGAATCTCGTCTTTGGAGTGTTCTACCTGCAGCTTTTATGTCAGCGGTATAAATCCTGTGAATACCTTTATTGTCGCAATTGGCTTGGACATTGAGAAGCTAATATTATTCATTAAAATTCTTCTGTCTCTTTTAGGGGGAGACTAAGAAACCTTAAGCTTAACGTGTCTTCTAAACCTACTGTACAATCAGATTCTGACTCTGTTCTCAACGATATGGAGGATGTTTCTTCTTAGAAATCTGACCACCCTTCAGGCACTATCCCAAAATCTCATCTTTCAAGCAAATTACCCGCGAGTACTACAAAACGACCAAAAAAAGATCCTCCTTCTCCAGTAAACTCATTCTCAGCATCTATGGATATAATCCTCGAGGAAATCCGTGTCTTGAAGCCTTTCATGGAAGAAACCACCAAAACTCTACAACATTTGGATGACAAATGGTCTTCGTTAGAGTCCCGAATGCTTGTTGTAGAACAAAAAACAGACTCTCTTCAGACCTCCTGCTCTCGTATTTCTCTCCTAGAATCTGAAATAGCTCTACTTAAAAAGCAGTCGGAGGAATTGGAAAATCGTAATCGCAGAAACAATCTACGAATTTATGGTCTTCCTGAAAATATCGAAGGATCCAACCCAACCGTTTTGTTTCAAACATTCTTGCCTAAGCTATTGGAACTGCCTTCGACTAATTTCTTCAACATCCAAAGGGCTCATAGACTGGGCCCTAAGATTTCTACTAAACCTCGTGGAGTCATAATGTTTTACTTACAATATACTGACCTTTTGCAAGTACTGTCTGCAGTCAAGTCCAAAAAACAGATCTTTTGGCAAGGTCATCGACTATTTTTCTCTCAGGATGTCGCCAAGGTTACTGCTGACCGTCGTAAGAAATTTCTATATCTTCGTCCACAACTCCGCTCTTTAAATGCCAGATATGGACTAATCCACCCCTGCATCTTCAAGGTTACGTATAAGGAAAAGACTTCCACATTCGACGATCCTGCCGTTTTGCAGGAGTTTCTTCGTCAGCATGGAGCTGTGGCTATGGACACTTCAAGACCCAGTTGATTTGTTACTTTGATTTGTCTCGTTCTGCTCTTTCTTGCTATTGTCACTCTTTGTTTGCTGTTACACCCTTATTTTTGTAATCTACTCAGTAGTGGCGTGTTTTATCTATTTTATTTATTTTCTCTCTTTATACAGATGTAGTTCTCGTCCATCGACGTTTCCTTCCTTTGTGGTCCCTTATTATGTTTGATGTCTTAACCCTGGTCCTTCTTCCGGGGTTCGGTGGAGTTCCGGAGAGGTCATCGTCATCTTTCTGTGTTTCCATCCCCCAATTCGTCTTGTGTTGTAGGTATGTTGTTCAGTCGTCACTTCTATGACATATATTGTCTTTTTCTTCTATTATGTGACTTGTACTGTCTTTTCGTTTTTTGTCATGCTCCTCTTCTCTCTCAATTTTCTGCACTTTTATTCCTTTCCTCTTCTTTCCTACTGTTGCTCTCCCTTTCCTTTCTTTCCCTCCTACCCTACATAATCAACACTTTTATCTATATACTTGTTTTCTTTCTCTTTTTCTCAATTTAAAGGTTGATTATTGCACTGTTTGCCTAGTGAATGTTTATTTTATTGCTTTCTGGTCAAATTCAGAGTTACTACATGGAATGTTAAGGGATTAGGCAATACCATTAAAAGACAACGAGTGCTGTCACATTTAGCCAAGTTTAAAACTGACATTGCACTTCTCCAAGAATCACACCTATCCGACATTGAAGTTTCCAAGTTAAAGAAATGCTGGGTGGGCAATGTCTTTTCTTCTCCGGCTTTGGGTAAGAAAAATGGTGTTTTGATTCTCTGCCATAAAAGATTTCATGTTTCAGTTGTTCACCAAGAATCTGACTCTGATGGTCGCTAGGTTATTGTTAAACTACTTATAGATAAAGTACCGTTAATCATCTTTAATGTATATGGCCCTGTTTCTGTTGACAAAACATTCTGGACACAGATTTCTGATAAATTAATTTCGTTTGGTGATGATTATATTGTTTTTGGTGGTGATTGCAATCAAATTCATGACCCCATATTGGATAGACATTCCCCAGTCAAATTTGTAAATACTAAAATGCATACTCAATTTACCTCCACTATACGTCGTAAATCTCTAGATGACATCTGGAGACTTTGTCACCCAGATCTTCGAGAATATACTTACTTCTCACCCCCACACCAATCACAATCCCGCATTGACTATCTCTTCTTGAGTAAATCCCTAGCTCAACATGTTCTTCATTCTGAGATACATTCTATTTTAATATCAGATCACGCCCCGGTTTTTGTTGACTTTGATTTAATACCTTTTGTCCCACATGCTGGTAGATGGCGTTTTAATAATTCGTTGCTTACTGACCCTAATTTCTCCAGCCAGTTCAGCTCCTTTGCTTCTGAATTTTTTACTATTAATACCACCCCAGAGTCCTCCTCTGTTATGATTTGGGACTCTTTCAAGGCGGCCGCAAGAGGTTTCATAATGAATTTTGTCTCACAAAAGAAAAAAAGTTTTGAAAAACAAAATATTCAATTACTCACAAAAATTAAACAACTAGAATACGTTTATTATCACTCCAAATCTGAATCTTCTTTAAAAGAGCTTATTGACGCTAAGATTTCTTTTAATAAAATTTCCACGGAGGCTGCCTCCTCCTACCTTCTGAAAAGCAGTTCTCGCTATTACGGAGGTCAGAATAAGATGGGGAAATTACTGGCTAACTACTTAAAAACAAGACGAGACAGGACAAGAATAGAATCTTTACAAACTATTACTGAGGCTACTCTTTTTAAAGACGATGATATCTTAAATGAATTTGTCTCTTTTTATAAAAATCTTTATACTCCTGAGTCCCATCCTCTTCAGTCAGATCTATCCTCTTATTTTCATTCTATTAATTCTCCTCCTTCTCAACATGTTGACTTTGATTCTTTAGAAACCGACATAACTTTGGCAGAAATTTCCCACGCTGTTTCGGTATTACGACGAGGTAAAACTCCTGGCCCTGATGGGTTCACTGTTGAATTTTACGAACATTTTTCTAAACTCCTTCTTCCAAAACTCCTTCTTTTATTTAACTCTTTTATTACTAATGGCTCGTCTCAGGGCACCTTTCAAGATGCTATGATCTGTTTAATCCCAAAAGACAACAAAGATCCCTCTTTATGTAAAAACTATCCTCCCATTTCCTTAGTTAATACAGATTATAAGATCTTTGCAAAAATTTTGGCATTACGCATTGACCCTATTCTTCCTGAGCTTATCGGACCAGAACAATCCGGCTTTGTAAAGGGTCGTCTGTCCTCTGACAATTCTAGAGTCTTTTTTAATGTCCTTAGCAAGGCTTTTTCCCTGGATTACCCTCTCGCCGCTATAGCTTTAGATGCTGAAAAGGCATTTGACAGGATTGTTTGGGATTTTATGTTTTCTGACTTACGATGGATAGGTTTTCCTCCCAAATTGATTTCCTTACTATACTCTGGCCCTAGGGCTTTTATTTTCGGCAATGGCAAATCCTCTGATTATTTTTCGCTCTCTAGAGGGGTACGACAGGGATGTCCCCTTTCAACTTTATTGTTTGTAGTTACTTTGGAACCCTTCTTAACTAAAATTAGACAGGACGCTCAGATCACAGGTTTCCAACTTGGCGCTAATCAAATTAAAATGTCTGTTTATGCAGATGATATCCTTATGTATTGTTCCAATCCTCACACTTCTCTTCCCCCTTTTCTCCATCGAGTACATATTTTTTTCGGTTGTCAGGGTATCGCCTTAACTGGGATAAATGTGAAGTTTTGCCCCTTAATGTTCTATGTCTGAAACACTATTTTCTCCATACAGGTTTTTGCTGGCAACCGACTAAGTTAAAATATTTAGGTCTATGGTTTTCCTCGACTATCTCGGAGACTCTCAAATTAAATTTTGATCACATTAGCAAAACTTTAAATGAAAATATTACAAGATGGCACCCTCTTTTTCTTTCTTGGTGGGGAAGATTTGATTCGATTAAGATGATGCTAACCCCCTTGATTTTATATACTCTCTCTATGATTCCCGTACATATTCCGGGAAATTATTTCAAGAAAATTGATTCGCTTCTACTAAAGTTCCTCTGGAAAGACAAACTCACTCGAATAGCTTTGTCCTACTTAAAAAAAGACAAACTTAATGGAGGCCTTAAATTCCCTGATTTTAAATCTTATCACTATGCCTTCTCCTTGAAACAAGCTTCTCGTTGGATTTCCTCCAATCACTCTACTCATCCCCCGGTGTGGCTGTCTATAGAAAAATTTATTTCCTCCCCTTTCGATCTTCAAGAAACTCTTGCCTTCACTAGTAACATTTCCTCCATATGCTCCTCCGTTATTTCTCACACTCGTAAACTTTTAGCTCCTTTGTTACCATCGTCTTATCCTTCTTTTACCTCGTTATCTCAACAGCCCATTTGGTACAACAAACCTTTACGTATTAAAAATCGCTCCATTTACTGGAAGTCCTGGCGATCCAAGGGTTTGATATGGATTTCTCATCTTTTGAATAATAACGATCCTTTATCTTTTACGGAACTCCAATCTAAATTTTCACTTCCTAACTCTTTTAAAGCACAATATAATCTCCTTCTTCCTTCTCTTAACCCCTTCCATGCTTATGACGAGCTGGACTCGTCATGGCACACAGTGCTCGTGTGCTCATGACGAGTCCAGCTCGTCATAAGACCACCCACGGGGGAAGCGCTGGCGCTCCCCCCGTGGGAATCCGATCGTCGGGGTTTTTTTTTAGGAGACAGGGGAAGGACTTCCCCTGCCTCCCCCGCCCCCCCACCCCCATCAATGATGTCAGCGCGCGAGGCGCGCTGACATCATTGAGGGTTTCCCTTTCTTCCCGACGCGCTGGAAGCCATTTGCTTCCAGCGCGTCGGCGGAATAAGGTGAGTTTTGGCTCGGGGAGGGGGGTTTGATTCAAAAGAGACATCGAGGGAAAGGAAAGGGTTTTCCTTTCCCCGATGCCTCTTTTGTGCATTCCTGCTGCACGATCATGTGATCGTGCAGCAGGAATGCCCACGAGGGCGGCATTGTGAGCGTGGAGATGTGCCTTCTCTCCATTGCCACCCTGTAAAGTTAGCTGTAATCCTTGATGGAGGTCTCTGCACCCTTGATTTTCTTGAGCGCAATCCTTCTCCTCGTCTGCCGCTGCGATCCTGCAATTCTTCTGGTCCTTTACGCAGCTGTAGTGTAGGAAAGGCATTATACATTTACCCAACGAGGTAGCACTTACTGATTAGCCAGTAGAAAGTACTCCAGTTGAGTAGAGGTATTGCACAAAACGGTGGCATCTTCGTGAGCGTGTAGATGTACCTTCTCTCCATTGCCACCCTGTAAAGTTAGCTGTAATCCTTGATGGAGGTCTCTGCACCCTTGATTTTCTCGAGCGCAATCCTCGTGTAGTTCCTGTGACCAGGAGGTTCCTTCTCCTCGTCTGCCGCTGCGATCCTGCTCTGACCCTTTATAAACAAGAGGCATGTGAACGGGCCTAGAAGCCCCGCTCGTTTGGCCCCGCCACACATACACTAGCGGTATGCAACGTATGCCCGCCCTTTCCCTACTATGATGGACAGCTTACTCAAAGGATCCCGGCGCTTTCGGCGCGGTGGCAAAGTTACAGACACACAGGTCACTGGAGACAATCCTTGATGGAGGTCTCTGCACCCTTGATTTTCTCGAGCGCAATCCTCGTGTAGTTCCTGTGACCAGGAGGTTCCTTCTCCTCGTCTGCCGCTGCGATCCTGCTCTGACCCTTTATAAACAAGAGGCATGTGAACGGGCCTAGAAGCCCCGCTCGTTTGGCCCCGCCACACATACACTAGCGGTATGCAACGTATGCCCGCCCTTTCCCTACTATGATGGACAGCTTACTCAAAGGATCCCGGCGCTTTCGGCGCGGTGGCAAAGTTACAGACACACAGGTCACTGGAGACAATCCTTGATGGAGGTCTCTGCACCCTTGATTTTCTCGAGCGCAATCCTCGTGTAGTTCCTGTGACCAGGAGGTTCCTTCTCCTCGTCTGCCGCTGCGATCCTGCTCTGACCCTTTATAAACAAGAGGCATGTGAACGGGCCTAGAAGCCCCGCTCGTTTGGCCCCGCCACACATACACTAGCGGTATGCAACGTATGCCCGCCCTTTCCCTACAATGATGGACAGCTTACTCAAAGGATCCCGGCGCTTTCGGCGCGGTGGCAAAGTTACAGACACACAGGTCACTAGAGACAATCCTTGATGGAGGTCTCTGCACCCTTGATTTTCTCGAGCTGCAATCTCGTGTAGTTCCTGTGACCAGGAGGTTCCTTCTCCTCGTCTGCCGCTGCGATCCTGCTCTGACCCTTTATAAACAAGAGGCATGTAGAACAGGCCTAGAGCCCCAGCTGCGTTTGGCCTCGCCACACATACACTAGCGGTATGCAACGTATGCCCGCCCTTTGCCTACTATGATGGACAGCTTACTCAAGGATCCCGGCGCTTTCGGCGCGGTGGCAAAGTTACAGACACACAGGTCACTGGAGACAATCCTTGATGGAGGTCTCTGCACCCTTGATTTTCTCGAGCGCAATCCTCGTGTAGTTCCTGTGACCAGGAGGTTCCTTCTCCTCGTCTGCCGCTGCGATCCTGCTCTGACCCTTTATAAACAAGAGGCATGTGAACGGGCCTAGAAGCCCCGCTCGTTTGGCCCCGCCACACATACACTAGCGGTATGCAACGTATGCCCGCCCTTTCCCTACTATGATGGACAGCTTACTCAAAGGATCCCGGCGCTTTCGGCGCGGTGGCAAAGTTACAGACACACAGGTCACTGGAGACAATTCTTCTGGTCCTTTACGCAGCTGTAGTGTAGGAAAGGCATTATACATTTACCCAACGAGGTAGCACTTACTGATTAGCCAGTAGAAAGTACTCCAGTTGAGTAGAGGTATTGCACAAAACGGTGGCATCTTCGTGGATAAATATGCAGGGCAGATGTGCCTTCTCTCCATTTACACCCTGAAAAGTTAGCTGTAATCCTTGATGGAGGTCTTTGCATCCTTGAATTTCTCGAGCGCAATGCTCGTGTAGTTCCTGTGACCAGGAGGTTCCTTCTCCTCGTCTGCCGCTGAGATCCTGCTCTGACCCTTTATAAACAAGAGGCATGTGAACGGGCCTAGAAGCCCCGCCACACATACACTAGCGGTATGCAACGTATGCCCGCCCTTTCCCCACTATGATGGACAGCTTACTCAAAGGACCCCGGCACTTTCGGCGCGGTGGCAAAGTTACAGACACACAGGTCACTGGAGACAATTCTTCTGGTCCTTTACGCAGCTGTAGTGTAGGAAAGGAACTATACATTTACCCAACGAGGTAGCACTTACTGATTAGCCAGTAGAAAGCACTCCAGTTGAGTAGAGGTATTGCACAAAACGGTGGCATCTTCGTGGATAAATATGCAGGGCAGATGTGCCTTCTCTCCATTTACACCCTGAAAAGTTAGCTGTAATCCTTGATGGAGGTCTTTGCATCCTTGAATTTCTCGAGCGCAATGCTCGTGTAGTTCCTGTGACCAGGAGGTTCCTTCTCCTCGTCTGCCGCTGAGATCCTGCTCTGACCCTTTATCCCCTTCGGTGCTTATGACGAGCTGGACTCGTCATGGCACACAGTGCTCGTGACGAGTCCAGCTCGTCATAAGACCACCCACGGGGAGCGCTGGCGCTCCCCCGTGAGAATCTGATCGTTAGGTTTTATTTGGGGGAGGCAGGGGAAGGGCTTCCCTGCCTCCCCCGCCCCATCAATGACGTCAGCGCGCTGACATCATTGAGGGTTTCCCTTTCTTCCCCGACGCGCTGGAAGCCATTTGCTTCCAGCGCGTCGGGAAATCAGGTGAGGTTTGGCTCGGGGAGGGGGGTTTGTATCAAAGAGGCATCGAGGGAAAGGAAATGGTTTTCCTTTCCCCTGATGCCTCTTTGTGCATTCCTGCTGCACGATCATGTGATCGTGCAGCAGGAATGCCCACTAGGCACCAGGGTTTTTTTTAATTTTTGTGTTGGGGAGTGGCCAAAAGGGCAAGGGTTGCTCCCCTTTTACGGGTGTGAATATTTTATTTATACTGTTAGGCCCAACTACCCCTTAGCTTGGCTGGTGGATTGTGTGTGGACTGGTGCATTATTTGCATATGTGATTGTAATGTTTTTTCCTCCTTTTTATTCTAGTGTAAAGCTTTTGATTCCTGTTTGCGGTTTCGGCAGTTGTGGTTCTGCAGTTTTGCGTAATTGCATTTATTTGGTAAGAAAAATATTTTTGTTGTGTGTACTCCAAATGAGTATTATTGTCATGCATGAATGAATTTTTTTGTAAGTGGTGCCATAATGGCAGCATATTTGTTAGTGTTCAGAGCATGAAATTCTTTGCGATGTTTTGCATTGTCTTATGTGTAATTTTTTTCTTCTTCTTTTTTAGTGGGATATTGTTGATCCTTACTGTGTCTGTGCAGAGTAGGTGGTGGTGAGTCTAGCTGCTTCTGTCACGTGAGTGGTATAGTGTTGGAGTATATAGGTCTTTGTGATAAAGCTACATTTTGTTTATTTCTTTTTTTTTTTACAAAGGGTTTGTTGTTGTTGACTTGTTTGACAAGTAACCTTTATTAGTAAGCATTATGGCTAGCCGTAGAATTACTGCTCAGCAGGTGGTTGGTTTGCTTCTTGAATCTTCCTCTGAGCAGGATTATGAGACTGACAGTGCGTCTGAGGGAGAGGAGGGAGGGGAAGATTCAGGCAGTGAGTTTTCTCTCCACATGGAATCATCGGATGATGAAGGTACTCTCAGTGCAGATGAAGTGCCTGATTTAGAGGAGGATACTAATGTGCCGATGGTGCAAGAGGCATCTGGATTGCAGCCTGGGGCTGCTAGGCTTCCTACTGGAAGTGCTGGACTCTGGGTTGATCCAAACATGGTGCAGCCGGTGTTGCCTGCCTTTAGTGGTTATGCAGGGTGTAGAGTGGATTGTGAACATTATTTGCCTATACAGTATTTTCAGTTGTTTATGGATGATGTATTTTTGGGTGAGATTGTTGAGCAGACTAATTTGTATGCTGAACAGTTTTTGAGGGACAACAGTGCCAGACTTAGGCCCCATTCTAGAGCTACCCGGTGGAGTCCCACAAATCTGGAAGAGATGAAGAAGTTTTTGGGTTTGACTTTTTTGATGGGTTTGATAAGGAAGCCGTCCATGAGTTCATATTGGTCTACCAGTCCCTTGATGGCAACGGCCATATTTCCTGCAGTTATGACTCGTGATCGGTATTTACTTTTGCTTCGGATGCTGCATTTTGTTGATAATGGTTTGGCGTTGCCACGAGATCACCCTGAATGTGACCGTCTTTTTAAGATTCGGCCTGTTCTTGATCACTTTGTAGATCGATTTTCAGAGATCTATACTCCAGGGAAAGAAATATCTATTGATGAGTCTTTGGTGCTGTTCAAGGGCCGTTTGGTTTTTAGGCAGTACATTCCTAGCAAGAGGGCACGCTATGGAATTAAGCTGTATATGTTGTCTGAGAGTAGGACAGGATATGTTTTTAATTTGCGTGTGTACACTGGTAGGGATTCCACTATTGAGCCCCCTGGTTGTCCGTCCACTTTAGTAGGAGTTTCAGAGAAAATTGTGTGGGAACTTGCTAGAGGACTGTTTAACAGAGGCCACCATTTGTACATTGATAACTTCTACACTGCTGTGCAATTGTTTAAGGAATTGTTCAAAGTGGACACTTTTGCTTGTGGCACAATCCGCTCTAACCGTAAAGGTTATCCAAAAGAGCTTGTTTGCAAAAAACTTCAGAGGGGACAGTGCAGTGCCTTGCGTAGTGAGGAACTGCTAGCTGTGAAATTTGTGGACAGGAGGGATGTGTACATGCTGACTACCATCCATGATGAGAGTACTTCACCTGTGGCTGTTTGGGGTCAGATTGCTGAAGTGCGCAAACCTGTGTGCATTTTAGACTACAATAAGCACATGGGTGGTGTTGATAGAGTAGATCAGAGGTTGGAACCTTACACTGCTATTCGTAAGTCTTACATTTGGTATAAGAAGTTGGCCATCCATCTCTTCAATTTAGCAACTTTCAATGCTTTTGTTGTGTTCAAGGAGTGTTCTCCTGCGTCAAAGTTGACTTTTGTTCAGTTTCAGGAGTCTGTCATAGGCAGCCTTGTTGTTGTGGAACAGGCAAGTGTTCCTAGAGTTGGAGTGGTGGAGGATGTGGCTCGATTGAAAGATCGCCACTTTCCTGATCACATTCCTCCTACATCCTCAAAAGACTTTCCCACTAGGAGATGTAGAGTCTGTTGGCGAAGAGGTACGCGGAAGGAGACTCGTATGTACTGCCCTGAGTGTCCTTCTAACCCTGGGCTGTGTGTGCCTGCTTGTTATAGAGCGTACCACAAGCAAAAGAATTATTGGGAGCAACCATGAGTGGTAAAGTGAACTGCCTGGTCTGTAATGTTTAAGAATTGTTGTTCTGTTTCAAGGTTGGCATTAGTGCAATGTTTCTGATTTTGTGTTAGTAGATTTGTATCTATTTGCAATTTGTTTGTGTTTTCTTTTTTGTATAAAAAAATCCTAAATGTGATGGTGGTGTGTGTAGGCTGGTGCTTGGCTGGCGGTGTG
Organism: Calotriton arnoldi; assembly: GCA_963921515.1. Lineage (NCBI taxonomy): Eukaryota > Metazoa > Chordata > Amphibia > Caudata > Salamandridae > Calotriton > Calotriton arnoldi. Next base: position 85,653 of record CAWUFW010021114.1, on the reverse strand, counting down.
CGTGGAGTGGCGCTCGGCTGGCAGTGTGTGAGTAGTGACTTGCTGCTGGTCACTACACACACTGCTAGCCGAGCGACACTCCACGCAATCCATCAGGTTGTGTGGTTGCTGTGTTAGGAATGTGGGCGTGTGAAAGTGATGGGCCCTTGAATGGCGCTGTCTGCTGGTGTGAGTGTTGTAATGTGATGGGCCCGCGGCTGGTGGTGTGAATGGTTTTGTATTTGTCACACGTATGAAAGGTGTATGAATGGCCTGTAAAGAGGTTGGTGCCTTGTCGTGGCTTTACAGCTCACGAGCTGTGAGTCAATGGTTCAGTTTCTCGTCCTTTCAATTATTAACAGTGCATTTCATTTTTGTGAAATCACTTGTTAATACAATTGTATATACTGAACCATCACTCACCCTCGTGCCAAATCCAACCAGTATGTGTGTGTGTGCTTGAGGATTAGATGGTTGTGCAGTAATATTTTTTTTTGTCTTTCTCAAGCAGGGTGTACCTTGTCCCTTTTTGTGAATGTTGTAATGTGTTTGTTTCGTGCCTGGGGGTGTGAATGGTCTTGTGTGTATCACGTATGAAAGGTGTGTGAATGGCCTGTAAAGCGGTTGGGGCCTTGACGTGGCTTTACAGCTCACGAGCTGCGAGTCACTGGTTCCGTTTTTTGTCCTTTCAATTATTGACAGTGCATTTCATTTTTGTGAAATCTCTTGTTAATAAAATTGTATATACTGAACCATCACTTGCCCTCGTGCCAAATCCAACCAGTATGTGTGTGTGTGCTTGAGGAATAGATGGCTGTGCAGTAATCTTTGTCTTTTTAGTCTGTCTGCCAAGGTGTACATTCCGTCTAAGAATAACCTACCAACTGTAGATATTGTCGTAAACGAAACACCCATGGGAGTACATGGTGATATCTCTCTTGTGGATCCCAACAAGTTATGGTACCCACAATGTCCTGCAAACCTCAAAATGTCTGTCACATTTTCCTTGCAATATTGTGCCAACATTTTCACGCTGCAGAAATAAACAACACATTATCTCATTATGACCTGGTTTTGCAAGGGGGTCACCTGGGTTTTTGGCCCGGGGCTCGGCGGCCACATAGGGAAACCTACCAAACCCACACATTTCTGAAAAGTAGACACCCGGGGGCTTCCAGGGAGGTATGGCTTGCGTGGATCCCCCAACGTTTCCTTACCCAGAATCCCCTGCAAACCTCACTTTTAGCTGAAAAAATCACTTTTTTCACACATTTGTGTGTGGGAAAGTGTGGCATCACTGGCCTCACACAAATTTCCTACCACCCAGCGTTCCCCAGGTCTCCCGATAAAAATGGTGCCTCACTTGTGTGGGAGGCCCAAGTACCCGCGACAGGCAAGGGCCCACAACGTATTGAGGCGACCTCAAAATGGCCTTTCACAAAACCACCTGGTTTTGCAAGGGGGTCACCTGGGTTTTGGCCCCGTGCTCGGCGGCCATCTAGGGAAACCTACCAAACCCACACATTTCTGAAAAGTAGACACCCGGGGCTTCCAGGGAGGTATGGCTTGCGTGGATCCCCCAAAGTTTCCTTACCTAGAATCCTCTGCAAACCTCACTTTTAGCTGAAAAAATCACTTTTTCACACATTTGTGTGTGGGAAAGTGTGGCATCACTGGCCTCACACAAATTTCCTACCACCCAGCGTTCCCCCAGGTCTCCCGATAAAAATGGTGCCTCACTTGTGTGGGAGGCCCAAGTACCCACGACAGGCAAGGGCCCACAACGTATTGAGCGACCTCAAAATGGCCTTTCACAAAACCACCTGGTTTTGCAAGGAAGTCACCTGGGTTTTGGCCCCGTGCTCGGCGGCCATCTAGGGAAACCTACCAAACCCACACATTTCTGAAAAGTAGACACCCGGGGGCTTCCAGGGAGGTATGGCTTGCGTGGATCCCCCAACGTTTCCTTACCCAGAATCCCCTGCAAACCTCACTTTTAGCTGAAAAAATCACTTTTTCACACATTTGTGTGTGGGAAAGTGTGGCATCACTGGCCTCACACAAATTTCCTACCACCCAGCGTTCCCCCAGGTCTCCCGATAAAATGGTGCCTCACTTGTGTGGGAGGCCCAAGTACCCGCGACAGGCAAGGGCCCACAACGTATTGAGGCGACCTCAAAATGGCCTTTCACAAAACCACCTGGTTTTGCAAGGGAGTCACCTGGGTTTTGGCCCCGTGCTCGGCGGCCATCTAGGAAACCTACCAAACCCACACATTTCTGAAAAGTAGACACCCGGGGGCTTCCAGGGAGGTATGGCTTGCGTGGATCCCCCAACGTTTCCTTACCCAGAATCCCTGCAAACCTCACTTTTAGCTGAAAAAATCACTTTTTTCACACATTTGTGTGTGGGAAAGTGTGGCATCACTGGCCTCACACAAATTTCCTACCACCCAGCGTTCCCCCAGGTCTCCCGATAAAAATGGTGCCTCACTTGTGTGGGAGGCCCAAGTACCCGCGACAGGCAAGGGCCCACAACGTATTGAGGCGACCTCAAAATGGCCTTTCACAAAACCACCTGGTTTTGCAAGGGAGTCACCTGGGTTTTGGCCACGTGCTCGGCGGCCATCTACGGAAACCTACCAAACCCACACATTTCTGAAAAGTAGACACCCGGGGGCTTCCAGGGAGGTATGGCTTGCGTGGATCCCCCAACGTTTCCTTACCCAGAATCCCTTGCAAACCTCAATTTTAGCTGAAAAAATCACTTTTTCACACATTTGTGTGTGGGAAAGTGTGGCATCACTGGCCTCACACAAATTTCCTACCACCCAGCGTTCCCCCAGGTCTCCCGATAAAAATGGTGCCTCACTTGTGTGGGAGGCCCAAGTACCCGCGACAGGCAGGGTCCACAACGTATTGAGGCGACCTCAAAATGGCCTTTCACAAAACCACCTGGTTTTGCAAGGAGTCACCTGGGTTTTGGCCCCGTGCTCGGCGGCCATCTAGGGAAACCTACCAAACCCACACATTTCTGAAAAGTAGACACCCGGGGGCTTCCAGGGAGGTATGGCTTGCGTGGATCCCCCAACGTTTCCTTACCCAGAATCCCTTGCAAACCTCAATTTTAGCTGAAAAAATCACTTTTTTCACACATTTGTGTGTGGGAAAGTGTGGCATCACTGGCCTCACACAAATTTCCTACCACCCAGCGTTCCCCCAGGTCTCCCGATAAAAATGGTGCCTCACTTGTGTGGGAGGCCCAGAGTACCCGCGACAGGCAAGGACACAAAACGTTTTGAGGCAACATCAACATTGCCTATCAAAAATGTTTTGGGCCCTTGCCTGTCGCGGGTACTTGGGCCTCCCACACAAGTGAGGCACCATTTTTATCGGGAGACCTGGAGGAACGCTGGGTGGTAGGAAATTTGTGTGAGGCCAGTGATGCCACACTTTCCCACACACAAATGTGTGAAAAAAGTGATTTTTTCAGCTAAAATTGAGGTTTGCAAGGATTCTGGGTAAGGAAACGTTGGGGATCCACGCAAGCCATACCTCCCTGGAAGCCCCGGGTGTCTACTTTTCAGAAATGTGTGGGTTTGGTAGGTTTCCTAGATGGCCGCCGAGCACGGGCCAAAACCCAGGTGACTCCCTTGCAAAACCAGGTGGTTTTGAGATAGGCAATTTTGAGGTCGCCTCACTACGTTGTGGGCCCTTGCCTGTCGCGGGTACTTGGGCCTCCCACACAAGTGAGGCACCATTTTTATCGGGAGACCTGGGGGAACGCTGGGTGGTAGGAAATTTGTGTGAGGCCAGTGATGCCACACTTTCCCACACACAAATGTGTGAAAAAGTGATTTTTCAGCTAAAATTGAGGTTTGCAAGGGATTCTGGGTAAGGAAACGTTGGGGGATCCACGCAAGCCATACCTCCCTGGAAGCCCCCGGGTGTCTACTTTTCAGAAATGTGTGGTTTGGTAGGTTTCCCTAGATGGCCGCCGAGCACGGGGCCAAAAGCCCAGGTGACCCCCTGCAAAACCAGGTGGTTTTGAGATAGGCAATTTTGAGGTCGCCTCACTACGTTGTGGGCCCTTGCCTGTCGCGGGTACTTGGGCCTCCCACACAAGTGAGGCACCATTTTATCGGGAGACCTGAGGAACGCTGGGTGGTAGGAAATTTGTGTGAGGCCAGTGATGCCACACTTTCCCACACACAAATGTGTGAAAAAGTGATTTTTTCAGCTAAAATTGAGGTTTGCAAGGGATTCTGGGTAAGGAAACGTTGGGGGATCCACGCAAGCCATACCTCCTGGAAGCCCCGGGTGTCTACTTTTCAGAAATGTGTGGGTTTGGTAGGTTTCCCTAGATGGCCGCCGAGCACGGGCCAAAAACCCAGGTGACTCTCTGCAAAACCAGGTGGTTTTGAGATAGGCAATTTTGAGGTCGCCTCACTACGTTGTGGGCCCTTGCCTGTCGCGGTACTTGGGCCTCCCACACAAGTGAGGCACCATTTTATCGGGAGACCTGGGGAACGCTGGGTGGTAGGAAATTTGTGTGAGGCCAGTGATGCCACACTTTCCCACACACAAATGTGTGAAAAAGTGATTTTTTCAGCTAAAATTGAGGTTTGCAAGGGATTCTGGGTAAGGAAACGTTGGGGATCCACGCAAGCCATACCTCCCTGGAAGCCCCCGGGTGTCTACTTTTCAGAAATGTGTGGGTTTGGTAGGTTTCCCTAGATGGCCGCCGAGCACGGGCCAAAACCCAGGTGACCCCCTTGCAAAACCAGGTGGTTTTGAGATAGGCAATTTTGAGGTCGCCTCACTACGTTGTGGGCCCTTGCCTGTCGCGGGTACTTGGGCCTCCCACACAAGTGAGGCACCATTTTTATCGGGAGACCTGGGGAACGCTGGGTGGTAGGAAATTTGTGTGAGGCCAGTGATGCCACACTTTCCCACACACAAATGTGTGAAAAAGTGATTTTTTCCAGCTAAAAGTGAGGTTTGCAGGGGATTCTGGGTAAGGAAACGTTGGGGGATCCACGCAAGCCATACCTCCCTGGAAGCCCCCAGGTGTCTACTTTTCAGAAATGTGTGTGTTTGGTAGGTTTCCCTAGGTGCCGGCAGAGCTAGGGTTCACAAACTACAGCTAGGCATTTTGCCAAAAAGGGTCATTTTTCACTGCGAAATTGAGGTGTGACCACGTTGCGTTTTGCGCCGTTTCCTGTCGCAGGCACTAGGCCGACCCACACAAGTGAGGTACCATTTTTCTCGTTAGACTTTGGGGAACGCGGGGTGGGTGGAAATTTGTGGATCCACGCAGATTCCAGAACTTTCCACCACAGAAATGTGGGGAAAATGTGTTTTTTTGGACAATTTTTTATGTTTGCAAGGGATTCTGGGTAACAGAACCTGGTGGGAGGCAGTCAAGTCACCCCATCCTGGATTCCCCTGGGTGTCTAGTTTTCAAAAATGTATAGGTTTGCTAGGTTTCCCTAGGTGCCGGCAGAGGTAGGGTTCAAAAACTACAGCTAGGCACTTTGCCAAAAAAGGGTCATTTTTCACTGCGAAATTGAGGTGTGACCACGTTGCGTTTTGCGCCGTTTCCTGTCGCAGGCACTAGGCCGACCCACACAAGTGAGGTACCATTTTTCTCGTAAGACTTTGGGGGACGCGGGGTGGGTGGAAATTTGTGGATCCACGCAGATTCCAGAAATTCCACCACAGAAATGTGGGGAAAATGTGTTTTTTTGGACAATTTTTTATGTTTGCAAGGGATTCTGGGTAACAGAACATGGTGGGAGGCAGTCAAGTCACCCCATCCTGGATTCCCCTGGGTGTCTAGTTTTCAAAAATGTATAGGTTTGCTAGGTTTCCCTAGATGCCTGCAGAGGTAGGGTTCAAAAACTACAGCTAGGCACTTTGCAAAAAAAAGGTCATTTTTCACTGCGAAATTGAGGTGTGACCGCGTTGCGTTTTGCGCCGTTTCCTGTCGCAGGCACTAGGCCGACCCACACAAGTGAGGTACCATTTTTCTCGTAAGACTTTGGGGGACGCGGGGTGGGTGGAAATTTGTGGATCCACGCAGATTCCAGAACTTTCCACCACAGAAATGTGGGGAAAATGTGTTTTTTTGGACAATTTTTTATGTTTGCAAGGGATTCTGGGTAACAGAACCTGGTGGGAGGCAGTCAAGTCACCCCATCCTGGATTCCCCTGGGTGTCTAGTTTTCAAAAATGTATAGGTTTGCTAGGTTTCCCTAGGTGCCGGCAGAGGTAGGGTTCAAAAACTACAGCTAGGCACTTTGCCAAAAAAGGGTCATTTTTCACTGCGAAATTGAGGTGTGACCGCGTTGCGTTTTGCGCCGTTTCCTGTCGCAGGCACTAGGCCGACCCACACAAGTGAGGTACCATTTTTCTCGTAAGACTTTGGGGAACGCGGGGTGGGTGGAAATTTGTGGATCCACGCAGATTCCAGAACTTTCCACCACAGAAATGTGGGGAAAATGTGTTTTTTTGGACAATTTTTTATGTTTGCAAGGGATTCTGGGTAACAGAACCTGGTGGGAGGCAGTCAAGTCACCCCATCCTGGATTCCCCTGGGTGTCTAGTTTTCAAAAATGTATAGGTTTGCTAGGTTTCCCTAGGTGCCGGCAGAGGTAGGGTTCAAAAACTACAGCTAGGCACTTTGCCAAAAAGGGTCATTTTTCACTGCGAAATTGAGGTGTGACCACGTTGCGTTTTGCGCCGTTTCCTGTCGCAGGCACTAGGCCGACCCACACAAGTGAGGTACCATTTTTCTCGTAAGACTTTGGGGAACGCGGGGTGGGTGGAAATTTGTGGATCCACGCAGATTCCAGAACTTTCCACCACAGAAATGTGGGGAAAATGTGTTTTTTGGACAATTGTTTATGTTTGCAAGGGATTCTGGGTAACAGAACCTGGTGGGAGGCAGTCAAGTCACCCCATCCTGGATTCCCCTGGGTGTCTAGTTTTCAAAAATGTATAGGCTTGCTAGTTTTCCCTAGGTGCCGGCAGAGGTAGGGTTCAAAAACTACAGCTAGGCACTTTGCCAAAAAAGGGTCATTTTTCACTGCGAAATTGAGGTGTGACCACGTTGCGTTTTGCGCCGTTTCCTGTCGCAGGCACTAGGCCGACCCACACAAGTGAGGTACCATTTTTCTCGTAAGACTTTGTGGAACGAGGGGTGGGTGGAAATTTGTGGATCCACGCAGATTCCAGAACTTTCCACCACAGAAATGTGGGGAAAATGTGTTTTTTTGGACAATTTTTTATGTTTGCAAGGGATTCTGGGTAACAGAACCTGGTGGGAGGCAGTCAAGTCACCCCATCCTGGATTCCCCTGGGTGTCTAGTTTTCAAAAATGTATAGGTTTGCTAGGTTTCCCTAGGTGCCGGCAGAGGTAGGGTTCAAAAACTACAGCTAGGCACTTTGCCAAAAAAGGGTCATTTTTCACTGCGAAATTGAGGTGTGACCACGTTGCGTTTTGCGCCGTTTCCTGTCGCAGGCACTAGGCCGACCCACACAAGTGAGGTACCATTTTTCTCGTAAGACTTTGGGGAACGCGGGGTGGGTGGAAATTTGTGGATCCACGCAGATTCCAGAACTTTCCACCACAGAAATGTGGGGAAAATGTGTTTTTTGGACAATTTTTTATGTTTGCAAGGGATTCTGGGTAACAGAACCTGGTGGGAGGCAGTCAAGTCACCCCATCCTGGATTCCCCTGGGTGTCTAGTTTTCAAAAATGTATAGGCTTGCTAGGTTTCCCTAGGTGCCGGCAGAGGTAGGGTTCAAAAACTACAGCTAGGCACTTTGCCAAAAAAGGGTCATTTTTCACTGCGAAATTGAGGTGGGACCGCATTGCGTTTTGCGCCGTTTCCTGTCGCAGGCACTAGGCCGACCCACACAAGTGAGGTACCATTTTTCTCGTAAGACTTTGGGGAACGCGGGGTGGGTGGAAATTTGTGGATCCACGCAGATTCCAGAACTTTCCACCACAGAAATGTGGGGAAAATGTGTTTTTTGGACAATTTTTTATGTTTGCAAGGGATTCTGGGTAACAGAACCTGGTGGGAGGCAGTCAAGTCACCCCATCCTGGATTCCCCTGGGTGTCTAGTTTTCAAAAATGTATAGGTTTGCTAGGTTTCCCTAGGTGCCGGCAGAGCTAGGGTTCAAAAACTACAGCTAGGCACTTTGCCAAAAAAGGGTCATTTTTCACTGCGAAATTGAGGTGTGACCACGTTGCGTTTTGCGCCGTATCCTGTCGCAGGCACTAGGCCGACCCACACAAGTGAGGTACCATTTTTCTCGTAAGACTTTGGGGAACGCGGGGTGGGTGGAAATTCGTGGATCCACGCAGATTCCAGAACTTTCCACCACAGAAATGTGGGGAAAATGTGGTTTTTTTGACAATTTTTTATGTTTGCAAGGGATTCTGGGTAACAGAACCTGGTGGGAGGCAGTCAAGTCACCCCATCCTGGATTCCCCTGGGTGTCTAGTTTTCAAAAATGTATAGGTTTGCTAGGTTTCCCTAGGTGCCGGCAGAGCTAGGGTTCAAAAACTACAGCTAGGCACTTTGCCAAAAAGGGTCATTTTTCACTGCGAAATTGAGGAGTGACCACGTTGCGTTTTGCGCCGTATCCTGTCGCAGGCACTAGGCCGACCCACACAAGTGAGGTACCATTTTTCTCGTAAGACTTTGGGGAACGCGGGGTGGGTGGAAATTCGTGGATCCACGCAGATTCCAGAACTTTCCACCACAGAAATGTGGGGAAAATGTGGTTTTTTTGACAATTTTTTATGTTTGCAAGGGATTCTGGGTAACAGAACCTGGTGGGAGGCAGTCAAGTCACCCCATCCTGGATTCCCCTGGGTGTCTAGTTTTCAAAAATGTATAGGTTTGCTAGGTTTCCCTAGGTGCCGGCAGAGCTAGGGTTCAAAAACTACAGCTAGGCACTTTGCCAAAAAAGGGTCATTTTTCACTGCGAAATTGAGGTGTGACCACGTTGCGTTTTGCGCCGTTTCCTGTCGCAGGCACTAGGCCGACCCACACAAGTGAGGTACCATTTTTCTCGTTAGACTTTGGGGAACGCGGGGTGGGTGGAAATTTGTGGATCCACGCAGATTCCAGACCTTTCCACCACAGAAATGTGGGGAAAATGTGATTTTTTTGACAATTTTTTATGTTTGCAAGGGATTCTGGGTAACAGAACCTGGTGGGAGGCAGTCAAGTCACCCCATCCTGGATTCCCCTGGGTGTCTAGTTTTCAAAAATGTATAGGTTTGCTAGGTTTCCCTAGGTGCCGGCAGAGCTAGGGTTCAAAAACTACACCTAGGCACTTTGCAAAAAAAGGGTAATTTTTCATTGTGAAAATGTGGTACGTCCACGTTGCATTTTGAGCCATTTCCTGTTGTGGGCACAAGGGCTACCCACACAAGTGAGGTACCATTTTTATCGGGAGACTTAGGGTAACACAGAATTGTAGAGCAACTGTTATTACCTATTGACTTTCGATGCATTTCTGCCTTCCAAATGAAAGACAATGTGTACAAAATAAGTCATTTTGAAAAATGACCTATAATTCTCATGCTAGTATGGGTACTCCCAATTTCGGAAATGTGCAAATATCTACTGTTTCTAAAATCTACATTTTGTTCCCATTTCAGAAATACATAGGTGTCTTTCATAACAATTTTTCCATGTATACATTTTCCCAAAATAATTGCTATATACCCGGTACTTAAAAAAAAATCATTGCAAGATGTTGCTCAATTATTGGCTCTGGGTTCGTCGGGTTCTTGGTGAACCTACAAGTCCTATATATCCCCACAACCAGAAAGGTCCAGCGGATATAACGGTATATTGCCTTCAAATAGCTGTCATAATTAGAAGAAGTTACAGGTGAAAACGTTGACACAAATGGCTGTTTTTTTCAACTAATTTTCAATTTTTCCTTTATTTAACTGTTAGTTTCTATAAGGAAAACTTTAAGGATCTACACAAATGACCCCTTGCTGAATTCAGAATTTTGTCTACTTTTCATAAATGTATGGCTTTCCAGGATCCATTATTGGTTTCATACCCATTTCTACCATTAACTGGAAGGAGGTTGAAAGCACAAAAAATAGCAAAAATAGGCTATGTCCCAGAAAAATGCCAAAACTGTGTAAAAAAAGTTGGTTTTCTGACAAAAGTCTGCTTGTCCCTGAAAGCTGGGAAGATGGTGATTTCATCCCCACAACCCCTTTTTTGATGCCATTTGCAGGGAAAAATCAAGACGCTTTCATCTGTAGCCCTTTTTTTGCCTTTTTCCAAAAAAAAACAAAATTTAGCTGTATTTTGACTAATTTCTGGGTCCCCTCCAGGGGAACCCACAAACCCTGGGTACCTTTACAATCCCCATGATGTTAGAAAAAAAGGACGCAAATTTGGCATGGATACCTTATGTGGTCAAAAAGTTACAGGGGCCTAAGCGCGCACTACCCCAAATAGCCAAAAAAAGGCTTAGCACAGGAGGGGAAAAGGCCTAGCAGCGAAGGGGTTAATCAATATCTTCTTACGCTTCCAGCTATCCCCATTCTTCCTAATTCCTGTTCAACACTTTTTCCTTTATTGGATACCTCTCCTTCGGCGTCTTCTATTTACAAAAGTTTATTAATGCCTTTAGATCAGTGCAAGTCAAAGACTGAACTGGCATGGGAAAAAGATTTAGCACAGTGCTGGTCTGCGTCCTTGTGGGATATATTGTGGATGAAACTCCATAAGACATCAAGAGCTGCTAATACTACCCAAACTCTTTATTTTGTTTATCAGCGTCTACTATATTCCCCTTCCACATTAGCTTCTTTCTCACCTAACACTCCTTCCTCCTGCTGGTCCTGTCCCTGTCCAAATGCTGATTTAAAACACATGCTTTTTGATTGCCCCTGCATTTCTCAATTTTGGCAATTAGTTTGGTCCCAAATTAATAAGATTTTTAAAATTAATGTTCCTTTTTCTTTATCCAATATTTTCTTAGGTTCATTATCACCTCATTGGCCTCAATCACCATCAAATTTTAAGTTATTAGATTTATTATTAGCCATAGCTTTGCACTTCATAACCTCAAACTGGAAGCAAGCGGATAAAGTTATTTTTAAAGCCTGGTGGAATGCCATTTGTTTCCACCATAGACTAGATACCAATTATGTCACCCCTATCTCTCTAGCAATTAAAAGAGATATGTTATGGCTTCCTCTTACTACATACCTTTCTAGTTCCGCTTCCTCGAATACTTCTACTGTTAATGTTGTAAATACTTCAGACGATGTCCAGAAACCGCCGTAAATATACCTTGTTGCCTTTTTCTTAAAATGTTAGGTTATTATTGTGTTTCGCCTACTTAACTATATTGCAATATGTTTTTCACTGAATTATTTCATATATATAATGTTTATTCTCATATTTTGTTTTTCCTCTCAACCTTTGAATGACATAATATATCGCTCCCCCTTCCCCTTATTCCCCTCTTACTCATAGTTATGTTTATTGTAACCATTATATTTCCTTTCTTTTTATATAGCTTTGTTGCTTAACCAAGATCTATTTTATTTACTATATTGTTGTTCTTTTTCCTACGGTTTTCAAGAAACTCAAACTTAAAAAAAAGAATATAATATCTGATTTAACATTTATTTATTCTTCATTTTGTTTTGATCTCCGTGGATTATTAATCCTACAATTTTATTGAGCCTATTAGTGAGAAGCTTTGTTAAAATTTTATAATCAGCGTTGAGAAGGCTTATTGGCCTGTAGGAATTAATGTTTTTCCTGTTTTTGTCCTTCTTCAAAATGCTAGCTACCACTGCTGTGTGAAAGGAGGCCGGAGGTTCACCTCCTCTTAGCATATAGTTAGCAAGAATAAGCAGTTGTGCATTTATAGTTGGGGCGAACCTGCTATATAATTCTGCTGGCAGTCCATCCTCCCTAGCTGCTTTACAATTAGCCATTGAGCTCAAAACTGTTTCTATTTCTTCAATAGAGAATTCTGCCATTACTATTTCGCTATGTTCTTTGCTTATGGATGGAATTGGTAGTTTGTCTAGGAAGCTTATAATACAGTTAGGCATTATTTGTTCATCTGTCTGATATACTTTCTCATAGTGTCTAAAAAAGGCCTCCCCAATCTCCAGGAGGCTGGTTATTTGTGTTTTAGAATCCTCATCTATCAGCGATTCGATTCTATTTTGGACCTATTTCTCCTTTGCCTGCCATGCAAGTAGTCTCCCCGTGTACTCGCTCTCCTCATACGTTTTCTGGAGGTAGGCCGTATTAGCCATGTAACCTTGTAAATAGTAATATTCCTGCACTTCTAGCTTCGCCTGTAGCAGCTCCTGTTTTGTTGTTAGGTTTCTATCTATGGTGTACTTTCTATTTGCTTGCTCCAGCCGAGACTCAAGCTCAGATCTTCTTTCCATTTTTGCCCTTTGTTGGGGGATTTCTTTAGAAATAATAATCCCCCGTAGTGTAGCCTTAAAGCCATCCCAAACTATGCATACCGTGGCACTTTTTGTGTTGCTAAGGAAAAAACAATTGATTTCATTTGCTACCTCTGTACACCATTCCTCTCTCTCTAAATTAATTTTATTGAAGTACCATCTCCTAGGTGCTCTTTCAGGCCCTATCCTGGCTACTACCATTCTGACCAGTGCATGGTCTGAAAAGGCATTCATAATGTAATCATGCGTACTCATTTTAAGACCATGTGAGATCAGAAAAAAGTCTATTCTGGAAGCCATATTGTATTTTGCCCAGAAACATGAGAAAGCATGTTTCCCGGGATGCTGGAGGCACCATGGATCTATTAGGTCTAGGTCCCTTTTGCAGCTAGCCACAGCAATGGCCACTTGTGGCTTGTTTTGTTTTCGGGCTTTAGCGGAAGAATCAACTAATGGATCCTAAAGGAAGTTAAAATCGCCACCCATTATAATAAAGCCAGTGATGCTGGTTAGGGCCTGTTTAAGCTGAAGCAGGGGGAGCGGGTTATCTAAAACTGGTGCGTAGATCGTTGCTATGGTGAGATTTGACTGGTTCAGTCTCCCATGCACAAAGACCCATCTCCCTCCTGGATCAGCCTACGTGACTTTTGCTTGGAATGGTAAATGTTTGCGTACGTATATTCCCACCACCTTCTGTGCACAGCCAGCGTTTGACAAGCAGTGGAAACCGGCCCACTGCTGCAGAATCCTACTCGCACTATTTGAATTCTTAAAATGGGTTTCCTATAGAAGTATAGCATCTGGGTTGTGGCTTCTAAGCCAGCTTTCTATTGCGTGGGTTTTACGTTTGTTGTTCAGTCCATTGGCATTAAAAGAGAGTACTGTAAGTTCTTCTATAGCTATTATTTGCTGGTAGCTGGATTAAAGTGACTTGTGCTATTATAAACAAATGCTGTAAACACATAAACCCCCAACTTCTCAGAAAGTGCTGCATGCATGCGTCGCTTCACGTTTTGAATAAAATCCATCCAGTTAAATACCATAGCAGCTGAGATGCAACCCATTTAGGTCTAAAGTGAATCTGAAATTCACAAAGTGACTTGTGCTGTTATAAACAAATACTGTAAACATATAGACCCCCAACCTCTTAGAAAGTGCTGCGTGTGTGCAAAGCGTCATCTTTTGATTAAATTCCATCCAGTTAAATAGCATAGCAGCTGAGATATAACCCATATAGGTCTAAAGTGCATCTGAAATTTTATAAAGTGACACGAGCATTTAAGTGACATGTGCCTTCTTATTACCCCCTCCATGTGGTGCCTATTCCCTGTTCCATATGCCAACTCAAAATTTGACCTGTGTGTCCTAATTTGTTTCATCCCGCAGGGTATTTAAGCACTTATGGCTGAACTCTTTTTTTTGCCTCACCCCCACCACCTCTCCCTCTGCTTCCCCTCCTGAAAGACGGAATTACCCACTGTTCCCTCTTCCCCCGACTTGTCGCTGGATGTCATTGTATTGCATCCTTTTGCGCCCTCCAGCTCTCCCCCTACTTGCCCAGTGCTGTTAAGTGCTCTTCCTCCCTCCCATCAAATGATCGAACCTTTCCGTTTAGACTGGCAACTTAAATTGTGCCCCCTTCGAGGATAAACCTCATTTTTCCCCGCCAGCCAGTTTTGATAGCAATAGTTGAGCTTCCTGAATATCTATAAAGACTTAAAATGTTCCTTTAGCTAGCACTTTAAGTTTTGATTGATGAACTATCAAGGCCTGAGCCCCCCTTTCCTTAAACGAGTCAATCATCTTGACAAATTATTTTCGTCTCCGTGCTGATGCTGCAGACATATTAGAAAATATCTTAACTTGCGGAATTTCTGCAGTGGAGAAGGATCTTTTCATTATAGCAGTACTTAATATTCTTTCCTTGACCCTAAAATCCGCAAAATTAAGTAGTATGGTCCGTGGGAATTGTATATTTGTGTGTCTCTGCGCTGGGACTCTATGGGCTCTGGTGATCGTAAGGTCCCCTTCTAGCTCCGGCATTACTTTCTTCGGCAGGGAGTCAGCCCATTTAGTCATCTGCATGCCTTCGCATCCTTCCGGAATTCCCACTAGGCGAAGGTTTGAGCGCATATTATAGTTCTCTAAGTCCTGAAGCTTCAATTCCATCTGGCTCTTGCTTTTACCCAGATCTACCACATCTTGCTGTACGGCCGACAACTTGTCCTCTAGATCGGAGATGCGTCTCTCTGCCCCGTCTATTCTTTTTGGCACACTAGACATACTCTCTTCCAGTTTAGCCAGCCTTTTGTGCAATGAAGCAATCTCTGAGGCCTGAGACACTTTTAATTCTCTAATTTCGCTCAGTATGGTTTGCAGCATTTTTTGGATTGATGTTTCTCCGCTCTCCCCTCCTTCCTGAGTTCTTTCTACCGACATTTTCGGGTTAGTCATTACATTTCTTTCTTCATTTTCGCCGGCTGCCTCCCATGCGATCTTGGCTGCTAGTTGAGCAGCCTGAGAGTGGGGTATATCATTAGGGGTGCCTTGAGGAGGATCGTTATTTTCTTGCACGTTTGCTGATCTGGCCTGTTCTCCTATGGGCATGGATTCATCCACTGAAGCGGGGGCTGTAACTGTGATTGTAGTCTGATGCTTCGGGTATTTCTGGAAGAGAGGGTATTGCCTGGGTGGGATAGGGTCTTCATTTGGATCCTGCACATCTGTGCTCCTACCCTGTTCCATGCCGCTCATTGTATCCAGCCGAGGATCGGGCAAATGATTGAGAGCATCTTCATCATCTTCCACTTCTGAGATTCTCTCAGCATCTAAAGGATCGTCCAGCTCGATTTGCTTTTCAATTTCGGCTAGCGCATTAGCCTTTAATTCCATCCTCTGCTGTGCATTCCTCTGGCCTCTTCGTTTCCCTCTAGGAGCTGGTGAGGGGGTAGGCTGATCTGGTATTTTTCGATGTTATCGATGTTATCCTTCTTTACTGTCTTAGATTGCTTTGTGCGAATTCTTTTGCCCCCCCTTTGGTAGAAGAAAATGCAAGCTGGTAAGCCTAAACTCGAGTGAGGCTGCGAGTAGGGCTACTGAGGATTGCTGAGGATCGTTGAATTTTTACAATCTTACAACAGTACCGGAGACCTCATGGACTCATAAAACAGCTTCTCAGATGCTTCAAGTTACTGAGCAAGCATGTTGGCAAGAACTCCCCTCCTTGTTAGGAGCCTGATATAGACAGCGTAGTATTGTCCCTCAGTACCCTCGTAGCAATGCTCCACCTTATACTAAATTATATCGCCTTGAGCCCTTTAATACTCTTCGGTTAATGAACAAGAGCTCAGGCTATGGGTCTCAAGGAGCCACAGGAGTCTTAAGGAGTCTAAGGGAGCCGCAGGGGACGCAGTTGTTACTTCAGTGCAATTTGTAATTGAGGGCAGGACTGGAGCGGCAAGGCTCATGAAGACATAAGGAGCCGCAGGGGCCTCAAGAAACTGCAGGGGGGTAGCTACAAGGTCTGCTGTGCCACGTGGATTTACTGCCAAGTGTCCTCGCTTATTAACTTAGTTTACTCCCCACCGCCTGGCTTACTGGCCGCTCGTCGCTCTTCTCGGCTCTTCTGTTGCCTTGGGACGCAGTCCTCAGTCGCACTGAGCCACATGCAGCCGAGTGCCCAGCTACTTTCAAATCTGTGGTGCTGCGCAGATATCAGTCCGGTCCTCGTTTGTTAAGCACCGCTGTCGCCCGAGCTCGCAGCCGCAGACCGCAAGCCACGCACAGTGCAAGGCTCTGTAGTTTCTATATGCGGGCTTCTGTGAGGGCTTCTGTACGGGCTTCTGTGCCTACTCGGCCGCCTGGACGACCGCTCATTTCTCGGCATCTCAGTCTCAGCACCGGCATCGACGTGGAGCAGGAAATGGGTGGGGGTAGGGAGAGAGCCGGGATGCTAGGGGCTACGTGTGTGGGCCACACCTGCCGCTCATTCTCAGGTTTCTTTGAAATTGTTGATACTGCTTAAACTTTTAGCACATACCTCTCTCGTTAGGATTATAATGTTTGAGGCTTTTCCACTTTTTGGTTTTTTTATTTATTTGGGTGGTTTTATTTAAATTTTCTATAGCATTTATTGAATACATATACATATATATAAATAGTGTAATTGTGTTGTTGGTTTGTAAGGATTTTCAATTCAAACTAGGATGTACGCTATTGATTCTAGGTGGTCTAGTTGTTGCAATTCTTTATATATTTTCAGATTTGACCAATGTATTGTTGAATTCTTAGGTCTTTATAGCTGTGTCCCATCTGTAGGATTTCAATTAACTGGTATAGTGTAGGGTGATGTCTTATGATGGCCTAGAATGGATTGTGCCAGGCTTCTGTTTCATTATTAAATTTTGCTTCTTTAATTAGGGTATTATAACAAACATTCCATACTCTTTCAGGAACCTAGCTCAGCTTCTGTGTCCATAACGGTGTGGACGGTCAACCCAAGGTGATCTCAAAGTAGTCAAGCAGTGGGGTTAATTTGTCTTCATTGTCTTTGTGAAAGGAATACTTGATTAGTAAGCCATTGAAGTTATTTACTTCTCTGGGTGGTATGAAGGGCAGCACAAAGAGGTTTTTTTTTAATTTGGAAGTTACTATTGGTTGAGTATTCTATACTCAGTGTGGATTTTTTAGGTGGTGCCAGATGCCTTTGTTGTACTAAAAACAAAACTTGTATTTGGGTACTGGGTAAAAATTTGCTATTCTGTGTATCATCACAAATTTGAAATCTGCGATTATTTTAGTGGGTGAGTAGTTGTTTGTGTTCTCTTTTTCTGTATTTAACACTTCACTGTAGTTTGTGTTATGTTTTGTTTGTTTGGTAGCAGTGTGAATATGAGGTGTATGTTATTGTTGGTATTATCCATTGATGGTATATAATTGATAAAATGGAGACAGGCAGATTTTAAATGTACCATCCATGAACCGAATAGGAGACTGAGTTAGAGTTAATAGGGTTTGTGCTGCTGCAGATATGATTAGTCTCTTCTAATTATTGAGGTTATCATATAAAACAAAGTCCTCTTTTGTGTCACCAGCTGTATTGTAGGCCTGGGCGGTAAATTCCGTTCTGCTCACGGAATTTGCAGAATTTGGGTGATTTCGCGTTCCGCAGAGAACGTGGAATTACCAAAAATTCCGCGATCTGCGACTTTGCGGAATTTTTTGCTTGTTCGCGCTTTCAAAATGCGTGTTCGCGAGATATTTCTCCCCGAGCACGCAAACAGCGTTCGCGAACAGGAAAAAAGCATCGCGAACGGGCGGAACAAGCAATTCCGCGTGTTCGCGGAAATTTTGCGTCCTCGCGGAGATTTTTTACTGTTTCGCAGAGCTTTGCGTAGCGCGACTACGCAAATTCCGCTCACCCCTACTGTATTGTGGTGATGGATGTCTATTTCTGAGAAAGTCTTTGAATCATGATTAGCAATTCTTTTTCTGGAAAATGTCCTTTTTAGGCTAGGTACAGAGGATAGGTGGGCCATAAAACATATAAAGTGAGTAGGTATCCTGTATGCATAGTCTGTCAGTATTGTTGAACTGGCAGCTGTGGAATTTATTTTTGTCCTCTTGCCAAGTCTTGGATTATGTTGGTATTCCTGCTTTATTTGGTGGGTGATTGTGCTTGGTTACATTGCCCACTTGGTTATTTATAGCGGTGGCCCATACATAGCAAATATTAAACTAATAATTTGAATTTCATCTCCAGTAGCTATGTTCTTTGCTACTGTGCTCTTTGCTGTTTGTGTAGCCTAGGTATGTAAGCAGTGGTTAGCCTTTATGAGATTCAGTCGAAGTGGCTTCTTTGGAGACAATGGGATCTGCAGTTAATTTAAACATATGAACACATGTTTTAATAAAATATTCTGGGGGATATTCTCAAGAACGTGTGATAATTATCGCAAAATTAGCTTAACGCAACTTTGCACATCGCAGTCCATCGCGGGAAAATAACACCGTGTTAACGTTGTATTCTCAACCCGGCGGCACCATGCGATAGTCGCACGATAACGCGCCAAATGACCGCGTTAAAATCAACGCGACGCAGAAAAAATGCGAAACGCGAAAAAAGTTGCGATGCCCCAAATCGCGATACAAAAATCAGCGATCACCAGCGACAGGCCTGCAATTCTCACGCGTCATGCGTGAAAATGCACCATAACAGCAGAAGAAAAAAAAAGACCAAAAAAAAGTGAAACTGCGTAGCACCATGGAAGCACCCGGACCGAGTGCAGAGGACAACGCAAACCCCACAAGCCCCACAGACGACCAGCAAGGAACCTCGGGGTAGGGGAAGGCCAAGGAGAAGAGGAAGAGGAAGACGCGGTTCAGTCCGCAGGAAAACAGGATCATCGTTACGAAGGTGGTGGAACACCACCAACAACTGTTCGTCACCTCCAACGTGTCATTGGCAACAAAGACGCAAACATGGCAGACTATCTTGGACCATGTGAATGCAGTTGCAGAGTTGAGGAGGACAAGGGAAGAGGTCAAGAGGCGCTGGAATGATGTGAAGGGCAAAACCAAGAAGAAACTCGATGCCAACATGAAAGCAGCAAAGCAGATTGGAGGTCGGGGTACTGCGGCACACCAGGAGCTGGATGACATGGAGAAAATGGTGGCCACAGTCATCAGTCGGGATACGGTGCCAGGAGTAGTGGATCTGGACACTGCTCAACATGACCTGACACAACATCAACAGGGTGAGTACCGACCAGGGACTGGGGGGACGGGGGGAGATGGGCACAATGGCACACATGCACAATTAAGTAGAGCACACTGCACACCCACAATGACTCTGGATCATGTCCCTGATCTCCTTGGCATACTGCAGCACACATAGAAAGAGCAAGTAGGCCCCCGTCGACAATGTGCCCGGAGGGGGCCCTCCCCACACATCACTAATCTCACAACAAACCCATACACATGTGCTGAACCCAGCAAAGCTGTGGGGCCGTGAGCCACACTGACAATGCAAGTGACACTGCATGATGAGTAGCATGGCTGCAGTCTAATTATCATGACATGGTGCACGCCACGACACTGAGGTGACTGAGTGTGGACCACATCCGGAAAGGAGCAGGTCACACTCTGACACATCCATGTGCACAAACAACCCCTGACATCAACAACACATCTGCGGACAAACCATGCCCAAGAGTCACAACTCGACCAAGAGCCCAATTTACCCAAGTCCACAACATCTCAGCACAGAAGTCAAAGGCACACCGCCTGAAAGGGATTATGGGCAGCCAAATCAGAGCTACAGGGGCGACTCACCCACAATGCAGCACACACACATAAGAATAAGAGCACCTCAACATTGACAACAATGTGGTACAAACTGCAACACTTTCACAACAGAACACAGGACACAACTGGTGCCGCATGTGTGTACAAAATGGCCAATCACATCTGGCATAGCAGGAAACTGTGAGATGACAATGTACGAGTACAACCTCACATCCGTGATGTAGTACAAATGTCCACTGTCCCCCATCAAATAGGCATCTCCTCACAAACAGTCACAATGTACATTGTCATGCAGTCTGTATGTAAACTCCGCCAATGCGCCAACATACATGGAACACACCGTGAAATTGCATCTCCACTTTACATTGCAGAGGGACAATCAACACCTCCTGCAGAGCAGACCCTACATCACGTCAGCGATGATGGAGACGACCTCCAGGACATCGACTACGACGAACTCCAACGGTTCATGGACAACCTCCGCACCCCACCTCCAGTAGCAGGGCAGCCCAGCACCATCAAGGTAATCCCACCCCCTGCAGAGACCACACAGCAGGAAGCACCCACCACCACGTCTGGCTCCCAGCACCTCACCGAAGAACACATGGCGTTCCAGCGCCGTGTGTTAGACTGCCAGAAGGAGCTGGCTGAACAGGTGCGGGTGGGGTTCGACCTCATGGCAGCCAAACTAGATGCCATACGTGGGTGTCTAAGTCCCATCAGGGACCACTTACACTCCCTAACAGACACCCACAGACTGCCCCATGCCCTCCAACAATCCATGGCTGGCGTCGCTGGAGTCATGACTCGGAGACAACAACAACTGTCTTGTCAGAGTGGCTACAGCGATGTCATCCGTGATTTGGGAAACATGAGGAGGGTCATGGAGAACATGGAGCGGATGCAGGCGCAAAGAATGGCTACCAAGGCTGCACACGAGAAAGCTGTAGATGGGATCTTCCATGCCCTGCAGATCCTCATCATGGGAGTGATGCCACAAGACATTGCGTAGATGAATGCTGCTGCTACTTCTACATCCACATCTCCGGCCACTGATGTGTCAGTGTCAGACAGTGCTGCAAACCAAACACCACCACCCACATGTGAGGCACATGAAGCGTCAGAGGATGAAGATGAGGATGAATCTGCCTTGTAAGGAGGAAGCAGTAGCATTCATCTACGCCATATGGCTTGTTTCTGCTTGGGTCTGCCCTCTGCATCATGCCCTAGAATAACACCTTCCACTGTCCCTCGACACACTCTGCGACACTAACCTTGGACCTCGACATGGACTGCCATATTTTTCATGCTCAACAATGACACAGCAATCAGCCTGCGGACTGGACTCTTCCCCTTCCAAGTAACTTGTCAATCCGTAAAGGACTCTGGCTGGCCCACCACGGGGAAACATTGTAAAGTGTTGTCTGCATGGCCCAGTACTAAGACAGCTTCAACACTCCACTGAACGTGAATAATACATTCTAATACACAAAGATGTGTCATGTCTATGATTAATCAAGTATGAAAGCATGGACGAATGTAGGGGCAGTGATTCCCCCTTATGTCCATGTAGCTCATGTTGTGGGACTTGAGTCACAGGGTGCATCCCTGCATCATGCTGGTACATATTTGACCCCTAAAGAAGCCCTGTTGTCAATTGTAGGTCACGAATGACAGCCTACATGTAATGATTTGGGACACATGTGAAACGCTGATGAGTGGGATTCCGTACTATCTTTGACACACAGAAATGGCATTTCGAATACGTGACACCCTAAACAGCCTCTCTGTACAGAGGTGACACACCCACCATCTATTTCCAATTTATGAGATTGTTAGCACTACATGTTGCACTTGCACTTGTCAGAGTGATGTGCTTGTACAGAGGAGTAACATGCACACAGGGAATGTGTGTTGTAATGAATTTATTTGCACATGCTGTGCCTGTGGTCATTTTGTACTGTTCCATGATTGCTAAGGACTGTGACAATGTGACGTGCTCATGTGAAGAAATTGTCAATGATGGTGTTCCTACGGGCTATTCCTGCTGCTGCTGCAGTGGGGTGTGGTCCACCTGCCTCATCTTCCTCATCATCGTCCGGTGCATCTGGCACTTGTAGCCATGGGGCATTGGTGTGTACACATATGTTGTGCAACACACAACATGCAACGATCATCTTGCACACGATGCCTGGGCTGTACAGGAGCCTTCCACCTGTGATGTCCAGGCACCTGAAACGTGACTTCAACACGCCAAATGTGCGTTCCACGATTCCCCTGGTGCGTTTGTGGGCCACATTGTACTGCCTCTGGGCCTGTGTGTTCGGGGCTCGGAGGGGTGTCATCATCCAAGGGCAGAGTGCATATCCTTGATCACCTGTGACAGTGCAGAGAGACATGAGTCAAAAGTTGGTTCTGCATGATGTGCTTGCAGGCTCACTAGTTCATTGGTGTGTGATATGTGTGACTTAGTGATTCCTGTTTGACAGGTACTGCTTGTAGCAAATGAGCGGCATCAATGTGTATTACGTAGCCTCACTGCTGCTCCTCCCTCCCCCCAAGCCTATTCACTAGTGTGTGCAGCGCGGTTGCATCACTTGCACTCCTACGGCACACCATTGTCATGCCTGTCTGCGCATGTCCACAAGCCTGACAACAACACTGTGATGTTGTGCGCTGAAGGTGGGCGGCCACGTGTGTGTAGGCCTACGGTAAGGATAGGGCGGACACAGATGTAGAGTTCATGGCTGGCTGAACTCGCGATGCGGTTGAGAGTAGTCCTATGGCCTATGCTGCGGTAATAGCGACACACACAACAGTTGGCATGTATGATCCCGGACCCCGAGCGGGCTTGCGCTCCTTCATTTATCCCTTCGGCCGAGCCCGAACTCCGGGGGCATGCTACATCGCAACATTGTCCATTGGGGACGGGTGGCGCTGACACTACAACAGAGACACACGTATTAGTTACTTCCTTGGCAAGGCCAACACATAGCTACGCCCAGAGCCCCGGGCTGATCATCCACACCCCTACGCTGGCCTGGCATACGCCGGGCCAGCCCACTCCGCTCACGCTTACAGGGGGGGGTGTAACAAGCTACATTTCCGCAATCTTCCCCACTGCCTGGGGTGACATGGTTGCGTCCACTGTCCACTACACTCCAAACACCAGCAGTATATGTCGACATGGACATGTCTGTGGTCTGCATACTGCAGTCTGGCCAGCACATCCAAGCCACACTTGGCATTGTGTACATTCTCATTCATGGGTCACTTGCCTCCTTCGCACATGCCTGGTTCCCACCTCTCCCCACATTCTGCTATTGTGTGGCTGAGGTGCCATGCCGTTGATGGCGTGTGTGCATGTGTCAATGGGCACAGAGGGACAGAGAGGGTTTTTCTGGTCAAAACAAGTGTTTTTATTGTATCGGCACTACAAGGACAACACAAGGGGACTCAGCAGCTTCAGTCTTCTCTCCAGGGGAAGTGGCGTGGATTTCTCTTCGTCCGTTTGTATGGATGAGGGACTTCAGGAATTAGCCCGTCACAGAAAATAAATAAAAGGGAAAAAAAACACGAGTCTTAGGGAACCAATACGTTTGGCGTAGTGGATAAAAGGGAAAAAGGGAGTGAGGGGAGATCACCCGTAAACCACCACCGAGTGTTTTCCTGGTCTAAAACCAAGTTAACTGTACCTCAGGATCTGAGCTCGTTACACGGAGATCAGTCACCCTTCCCCCTCCCTGCTTACGGAATCTCTTCCAGCAAGCCTTCCCTTCCCAAACCACTCCCGGATACGGCCACGTACCTCGAGTAGCCACGCTCCTCCAGGAGCGCGGCTGGTCAGCTGGTGATGCCGGATAGGGTCCTGCTCCCTGCTCTGCTCTTCTGGATCCCGGCATCCTGTTGCTTCGGACGATGTTCTCTCCCGGCTCTCCACCACCGGCGCAGTCGGTCGCGTCTTATCTCCGCCACTCCTCCTCTCTGGATAGTCTGGATAGGACCTCTCTCCTGCTTCCGACCCACAACGGACTTCTTCCTTCCACACCGGGTTCATTACAAAGCCGGTCTCCTCTGTCACGGAGACGCTCATTGACACGAGGCAGGTTCCAGGAAGTACGGGGAATTATAGGGCTCAACATCATCTCCTGTCGTGGGTGACTGCAAATAGAACACAGGGGAAATGTAAGGAGGTAAGGGGTCGCCATCTCCCTCTTCCATGTCCAGGGGTGGCCCATCGTGACACAATGGCTAGCCCAGGTTACCACAGTAAGTTCTGCTGTCGTGTCTGGTAGGTGGGCATGTTGTTTGGCATGTTGTATGTGAGTTCGTAACGTGTGCATTCCCAGAGTCATGAGTTGCATGAATGTGGAGTTGAGGTGTGTGGTGTGTTCATTTGGTACTTACCAACGAGCAATGCATTCCCATAGGTGCCATCCTGAAAGCGCTGGTTGATGATTGACTGTCGGAAGATGAAGGAATCATGCCCACTGCCTGGGTAGTTGGCGACGACATGGTGTAGAGTCCCAGGTGGTCCACTATTGCTTGCACATTGATGGAATGCGTGTGCTTCCTGTTGCGGTAATTGTGTGCAGTGGCGGCAGGGGGCACGAGGAGTACATGTGGGCAGTCGATTGCCCCCAACACGTGCGGGAAGCCAGCTATGGCGTAGAAGCCTTGCTTGGTCTCCAGCTGTTCCTGCGCAGTGTGTGGGAAGTGAAGGTGCTGGGGTACCAAGCTGATGATGGCATCCAAGACAGGTGTGAGGAACTTGGATAGGGCTGGCTGTGAGACTCCTCCGACTCTGGCAGTTGTTGGTTGGAAGGTACCAGAGGCCAACAGGTGCAGCACAGCCAGCAGCTTTGTCTGCGGAGGGATGTTGTTTGTCCGCTATGTTGGTACCGTCAGCCTGTGGGCAATGATGGTCAGGATGCAGAGGATGGTTGTCCTTTTGAGCCTGTAGTGGGCAATGACATCCTCTGGTGTTAAGTCTGTGAGGCTGGTGCGTTTTCTGAAGGTCCGCTGTCTTTGTCTGCGCTGCCTCTGTGGTAGTCCGGGGGGGGGGTCAGGGAGAGGTCCGGGGGGGGGTGGCGGGCCTGGGTGTGGTGGTGGTGGGTGTTGTGGCCCTCTTGGGGCTCCGAGCTGCATGATCAGTAGCTCCATGGCATCTGTTGTTCTTCAGGTGTGGCTCTGGTCTGGGCTCCCTTTTGTGGTGCAGGTTGTCGTCTGACTTAACACCAGGTAGGAGCAGGTGTTAAATCCCTGCTGCTAACGCGCCTTATCGCCTTTTTTGGGATCTTATCGCCGATCTGGCTGGTCGTAGAGAATATTGCGAAGTGGTGTTTTCATGGCTTTTTGCACAGGAATGCCTACTCTGCATCTCATTAGCGTTAGTTGCCGGTGTCATCCGTGGCGATGTTTTTTGCGGCTGCTATCGCAGGAAAACTGGCGATATCGGCTGTTAGCACCAGCTTGTGAATAGGGCGATAAATCTATCGCCACTTTGGCTGCGATAAAGTGCCGCTAACTCGCCTATAAGTGCTAGAGAATATGCCCCTCTATGTGTTATATTATTCATTTTTATTAGTTAGATATGGTTATTTTTCTGATTTTTCCTTACATTTTCAACTAGTCCTATTTTGTCTTTTTTGATGTTTGAAGGTTAGGCCGTCTGGTGTGTTTGTTTGGCATCTTTGGAGAATTGGTTTTATGAGTACTGGACGTACGAAAACAACAGAGCAACTGTAATGAGTTTTATGCATTTCAAAATAAAGCTAAGTAGGTAGCTATTTTGTTTTAATAGATTTTAAATTATTAAATTGTTTAAACTTACTTCTATAAAGTTTGTTTTCTCATGTAATTGGACAGCATGGCAGGCTTCCACTTTCTTTATAGTGTGCAGGCACAATAATGCCTTATTTTAGTTCCTTTTATAGTGATTTGCTAATTGTATCTTTCTTCTTATTTGGCAACTGTTGTAATTTGTAATGTGATTGATTAAGTTCTACTTTCTTTTTCCTTTGACTTGTTACTTATATGGAAAATACTGATTAAATGTTTATTTTTAGAATGCTATTAATAATGTTTTGTGTTTATTTATTTGTTAAAATAAATGTACATTTTTATTGTTTCATAAATATAATGTTTCTCAATATTTTATGTATCAATATTTTTGTGTGGTCTTATAATATTGATAGGAGGGCGCTATTTCTTATGGCTATATATAGCACTTTGAAACTGTGTTAATATCGATATTTAGAATCACAATATTAGTGTTGTTAATATTTTTCTATTTTACATAGGGGGCTGTTCAAAGTTGATATTGGGGTTATTGACATTTTTGATTTGATGTTGTTGTAGCTTGAGATTGTAGTGGTCAATATTCAGTAGCACAAACTGCAAGATAGTGGAGGTTTAATTATGAGTAGGTGCCATCTGTGAAAGCCAAAGATGTGTTTTGGTCAGTGCTTTGAGTGGGTTGAGAAAGGTAGGGGGGGGGGGGAGGGCTCTAAAAGAGGTGTTGCCAAAGAAGCATGGCCAAAGAAAGATAACTACAATTATTTGTTCAATATCAGATAAATGAGAAAAACAATAATATTGGTGTAAATAATTTGACTAAAAGTGTTTCACTTCTGAAAATATGAGATTCTACATTCTGAAACAGTGAAACTAAATTAACCACTAAGCAGGTCTCTGGAAGGGGAAGGTGACATTCTGAGTGTCTCAATCACCCCTGTCCTCCTAATCTCCTTACATTTCTCTGCAATCTCTCCGTCTGCTTTCAGACAACAACTCTTCATCCAATGGTCTGTTCAATTGTCATTCGCATTTTGCTTCTACCACCATAACCAGCATGGGGCAACCAGTCAGCCCAGTTTTGAGTCATGACGAAAGTAATGGCAAGCATGTTCCTTCAAGTTCTAACATTTTCTCAGGGAACTGTTATTTTCTTTACTACTATTTTTAAGCGGGATCATGTGCAACAGACTTTTGAAATTCTGTTCAGAGTTTCTGCGTGAAATTTGAAAATCAAAGCTTGCCGAAGATTGAAATTATAAAATTCAATGTTCAGTTTCCAGATACCTTAAGATATATGTTAACTTTCCTTACTGTATTTTCCAGTATTTTTACTTTTACTTTTTTTTAACAATGTTGTGAGGGCTCAGCTCTTCATCCACCGCTATGGGTCCCTTTCCTCTGCTTGTAGTGTGCTGCATTCCACGGACGCTGCAAGCAGCATACATTTTAGAATTGACACCAAACCCATTTTAAAATGGCCGGTCATGCATCGCTTGCACACATGCAGTTAGTCATTTTTAAATGGATTTTAAACCAATTCTAAATTGGCCAACCATGTGTGTGCATCTGCCCACGTGAACATGCAGTTGTTTTTATTGGTTTTGTACAACTTTATTATAAAAAGATTGAGTATTGTGTACCTGTGTTTGCTCATGCTCTGCCTGTGAATGCTCGCACTCTACCTGTGCATATTCTTGCACAGTCAGCCATTTTTCCATTTTTTGGTAACACTTTATTACACAAATATTAAAAAACAACTGCCTTGGTGTGCGCACGTGTGCATACCTGGGCATTCATTTTGTAATGTGTTTGTAAAAAAAGGTTTACAAAAACATGAAAAAACAATGTCATTACCAAAGCCAATAGGCATGCAGTCAATGCCAGACCTATTAGCTTTCCTAAAGCTTGTTTATTACTGTCAGTGCTGAGCACTGGCAGGGCCCATCCTACTTAGACCTATTGGCTTTGCCTAAGCTAGTGTATTACTGTCAATGCTAAACATTGGTCGGGCCTATCCCTCTTAGAGCCCTGGTTTCAATCGTGGCAAAGTGATCAGTGATTATAGTTAAGTAAGCAACGAGATTTGCGTCTTTCTGCACACAAGGATTTGGTGAGAATGTATTTGTGCTCCGTACAAGCATTTGATGAAAACCATTTTGTGCTACGCTTCAGCATTTGATGGAAATGTCGGTGCTCAGTGGCAACATGTGGTGCCGTTGACCGCTTTGATGTAAAATCATGCTCTTCGGAACAACCACTTCATGATGGCGCTTTGATCAGCCTAGAATACTTTCAGGATTCCTAATCAGGTTTGAAGGAAGCTCCATAACTTCTTAGTGAATATAGGGAAAGTCGTGCCTCTAAGTTGGGATCTTTTGAAGTTTGGCATTTCTATAAAGAGTTCTGGACTGATATGACCAATAGTATTCTTTGGAGGAAGGCAAGTCGGTTGTTTATCTTCGGAGCCCAAAAGTACACCATCTTTGCGGAACTCTGCCATTAAGGAATTGCTCCAACTCTTTTTAATTAAAAATATCATGTAAACTTCCCTGCAGCTCCTCTGGTCTAGGTGGAATGAGCTCATGATGGAGTCTGGCTGGCAATTCCTCCCTTTGGTCCCAAATATTGGCATTCTAACCGAGAATGCCACTCTCAATAAAATTGTGAGTATCCTGGAAGGCTAGGGGAGTAGCACACGTATGGCTGCACAATTACACTGTGGGTGGTGGGAATCTCAGGGGCTTCCGATCATATTTTGCAGGGGTGACTCACCATTGTGCATTATATCGCTATATAGTTGTTCCCTACGGTGAAATCAATGAAAGTTAAGAGTTGAGTACAGTGGCACCAGGAACTGTTAATTGTAGAGAATATTTTTGCACATCCATTCATAAACCGGAAGGAGCAACACTACCTAAAAAATTAATTGTTCATATCGAGAGAATTATTTCAAAAGTTGTTTTGAAAGTACAGCGTTATCTTGAAAACATCACATGGGAAGATGGTTCCTTCACATTTGTTTCTTTTGCTGGTTTGTCTCCTTCTCTGTCTGAGCGGTATATATCATGTCTCTTTCCTTTTTTTTCAGCCCTGGACGCTATCATTTCTTGGTTTCAGTCTCAGGTGCTGTGTGCAGTCGAATAATGCTGTGTTCCAATCCAGATGGCAGCAGAGAGGAAGAACTGCCTGCCAGCTGTCACCGTGGCCGTGCAGTGCCGCAGAGGATCATGGGCGATTCTGTGGCTCTTGGGTAGGAAAGAAAATTATGTGATTTTGTGCAACTGCGGCCCTTTGGAGTTGTACATATTTTTCAAAGAGTTCGTAAATCTGAAGCATTCTGCATAGAGCATTTGCACATCACATGGTGGCTAGTGCAAACACTATAAGGACAACACACATTACCAACAAATTTAGGGGCATATTTACTAATAAAGTGGTGAAGCGTGCGGTTAAGCCAAGAAGGCTAACGACACGCTCCGTCACTTTATAAACGCAGGGCTGCACAATATTTACAAGCATATGGTGCAGCCCTGCATTTCCCCTTGCACTGGAGCTCAATCTAGCAGCCTAGCGCCAACGCAGGCACCCGCAAGGGTGTCTGCATTGCAGGGGAAGATCGTTGTCCCTTCCTGCACCTAAACAATCTTTAAATGGTGTTTTGTAACTTCTATGAGTGTTGCTTGATGCAGCACACATAGAAGATGCAAAACGTCATTTTTTAAATGAATGCTGTTTCCATTTGTGCACAATGCAGCACTCATGGAAACAGCAAAAACGAGGAGAAATTAAACATTTCTCCTCGTTTCGCCAGGGTAAGACCAGGTTTTCCCTGGTCTTAATTTTGGCGCTGCTCCATATATAAATAAGGGGGAGAGTCAAAATCAATGGGTGTTGCGGTGGAACGTCCACAGCAACAACCGTTGCCTTTCCCTTTCACTCTAAGTACAGCATGAAAGGGTGCCTTATTTACAAGGCAGCGTTAAGCCACGTTAAGTGGCTTAACGCTGCCTTGTAAATAAGGCGAAGCCCCTATCGCCACCACAACGTCCTGGAAAGTGATGTTGTGGTGGTGATAGGGGCTTGTAAATATGCCCCTTAGAGCGGCAAAAAAATTGTCACTTTTATATTTGATTACCCTTTACATTTGATAATCATCATGTCGACTAGGATTCCTTCTAAGAACTCTCTTTGGTCTATGTAAGTCAAAACTCACATCCTGCTTAGTACTTGAATCCACTGTCTACCCCAGTTCTGTGCCATCACTACTGGAAAATGCAATTTCAGAATCAGAAGTAAGTACATCACAATGTTTCACAATTCTAGACACATTCCACACATCACCAGAATCAAGTACCACCACATTCCTTTTCAGCTTCACTGATCTAGAAAGGACCCATGCATCTGGACATGCTTTTCCTGTTTTATTCACCAAATCCTTGTCCCCAACAGCCTATTTACCTTTCTTCAAAACGTTTTAATATCATCTGAA
Source organism: Calotriton arnoldi (assembly GCA_963921515.1). Classification (NCBI taxonomy): domain Eukaryota; kingdom Metazoa; phylum Chordata; class Amphibia; order Caudata; family Salamandridae; genus Calotriton; species Calotriton arnoldi. The sequence goes on along the minus strand of CAWUFW010021114.1, from coordinate 55,584 downwards.
ATTATATTTCTGCTGCTAACGTTCCTTTCTTACAGAAATCTTACTCTAAGAGAGAGCAGCAGCATCCCTTCCCACCTTACCCAGTTTCAACCATATTTTAACAAGAGACATTATTTTTCAGGCTAGTATGTGTCGATATTGGCAACCTTGCAGGGTAAAGACAGTCTCCTATCCTTAAGCAAAAAGAATGGAGGTTCTGTAGTGACACAATTGCCCTCTAAGCACAGTTCATCCCCACCCTGTTCATCTGTTCTTTAAGACTATTGGTATGCAGTGAATATAATGACGTTTTAAGAGGTTTTTGCTGACAAACCAGATAGAAATTCACACATCTCCTGAGAGACAAACTGTACCCCATTAATTGTTATCAATGATTTAGGGATATTGTCACAAGAAAACATATCTTTCTAAATTCAATAACTGTACTAGTGTTCACCATAGCAGCACTTGGTTACCACCCACTTAGACGTGTAATCCACTAACAACAGCAAACAATTTTCATTAGAAGGTAACAATTTAAGCGGACCAAGGAATCTCCACTGGTGCAGTGGGGAACAGCACATATAGAATTACACTCATCATTCTGAGCACACAGCCAACACTCTTTGATCACTTCTTCTACATGATGATCCATTGTAGGCCTTCAATACCACTCATAAAGTCAGGATGTGGTATATTTCTACTGAAGTGCTCTTCATTGGCCAGATTAACCATTTTGCATCTCTAAAATCTGGATGTTACCACTATATCAGGTCTGCACATCTTGTTATCTATGAAATAAAGTTTTCCACACACATTACAGAATCCCCTCAATTCCTGAAAAATCTCTTGAAACTCTGGCCAACCTTTTATCACATACTCTCTCAACAGACTCAAAGTTCTATCACCAGCCATAGCTTCAGTTGATTCCTTATCACCAACAGCATCTTCACCTATCCAACCTACAGAAGAAGAATCTTTTCTATACCCCTCACTCTCAATAGGTAATCTAGACAGTTTGCTGCATAATTCCGTTTCCCAGGAAAATATTCCAGAGTAAAATTGAAATCTGATAAACCTTCAGCCAATCTTCTCAACATGGGCGTGATAAAATCAGAAGATTTACACGTGAAGATGTGAGTGAAAGGATGACGATCTGACCTTACAGTGAAAGGTAAACCCCACAAAAAAAACTTGAAATGAAGTATTGACCAAAAAACTGTCAGTGCTTCATGTTCAATGACCAAATAACGCTTCTTTGCACCCGTCAATGAATATTAAGCAGAGACCACCACCATCTGTTCACCACAAATTGCTATTGTACTGCACCCAAACCACTCACACTGTCATAGGGATTCTGCACACACAGAGCTATGCACAGGATAATAGGACCTCGGAATATAGTGGTGAGCCAAACATAAACCTTAGCACCTAAAACCCCAACCCAACTAGCCTTAGCGTCCCATTAGCAACAATGTACCAATGATTAGACAACCCAGAACACGGTATCTCTCTCTCAGGACTCGCAGAAGCAAGAACACCCTTTCGTCACTCACTCATACTTGTCCACAACGTGCGTAAGAAGAGACACAGTATAGGTTAAAATGTTTATTTCAACTTACGTGCTCTAAGATACAGTACACGTGTCAGTACTATAAGCATAATGCATAGGAATAATATAATCAGCATAGTTACAACTCCATAGAATACAAACGAGGAAAGCATCTCATAAAGCAGTGGATATAGGGCTAAATGACCTTACCACCCTCCCCGTGCTGGAAGCTAGTTTATGATAAAAATAGAAGACCTCTGGGCTTTGACTAGCGAACCCCCATACCTCAGTCTCTAGATGCAAAACTACATCAGCAGACAATCACAGCTCTTCTCCCTGGAAAGGTTTTCTCCAAGTGCCTCTAGAGCGGGAAAACCGTAATATTAAAAGCACACAAATTTCTCTATGGCAGCTGTACATAGTGTTATGTCTAGGTGCGAGGGACTGGCCAAATCAGCAAGAACAAGGAGACATTGTTATTCGACCTTGTACATGTTGTGCAGACTGAGCCCAAAGTGAACAGGAGAAAAGGTGAGAGACAGAAAATGCAGACAGTGCTAAAATAACTTGGCATGAGCAGAGGTCGATAGAACAACGGCTCAGAGTAACGTGTGCAAAGAAAAGCATCATGGCAGCCAGGCCTAAGACAACGTAGCAAGGAAGGCCAGGAGGCCACAAACCACAAGACACCCTCCCCTGGACAGTCCATCGGCCAAGACAAAAGACGAAGACAGAGTTCCAATGTACCGAGCAGAACAGAAACGGCTGTAGCGGACGCAGGCCCCATGAAGGACAACGAATGGGAGAGAGGGGGAAAAGAAAAAGAAAAAAAAAAAACATTTGATGAAAAAAGAGAGCCAGCGAGGCAGCTCACAGGAAACGAAGGCCATGTCAATCCAACAGCGTGTACGTGCAGAAAAACGCTATAGCATCCAAGAGGACATCATTGGAATCGTCAGAAAACATAGACGCCATCCAGTCCAATAGATCAAAGCTGCAGGAATGTTCCTCATAGGACGGAGCATCCAAAAGCAATGCGGGACAACTTGCGTGATACTCAATATAACTTCGTTGTAGGAGATTCTGAGCAGCCGCCCAGATATCCCATTGCGCCAAAATCCCCAGTGCAGCCGCACGCGTCATGCAGCCTGCAACGGAACAGTCCCGTTCATGGGCCTCTAAGGGACCCACCAACTGAACAAAATCCGGAACAGACAACGACGTATTGGAGAGGCAATAATCCATGGTCCAGGTGAAAGGACAGCGGATGCAAGACATCACAGGTTGCACACAAGTGAAATACGCAAAGCGAAAAGAAAGGGTATAGGACACACTCAGTGTCGCCAATGGCAGAACGCCGAAACCAGCCAGGATGCGCTCACGGAGCAGCTGGAGGCGTCCGGGGTCGAGAAGGGCCCATCGGGGAGCAGCCATTGCGCAGAAAACAGACCAACAACAGGACACCAGCCGCCAAGGCGAGGATTAATGGGAAGCCACCAAATACGCTGGAAAAAATCGAATGAATAAATGCCGGTATCACACCAAAAATAGTTTGGAAAGTGGATACAAGGCCGGATCCCACAACCTTAAAAAAGTGCACCAGACCTTCAGTGCTAGATGCGTTAAAAATACGGTGAATCAATTCACCGAAATGCTGTGGGAGGTTAGTGTTCAAAAGGGCCTGTATTTCACTGTGGGTACTTGCCACCTGGAGAATGAATGTCTCCCTGGCGGATGTGAGCATAACCTCCTGGTTCAATAATAGCGCCTTTATTCTGCTCAGTTTATTGAAATCTGCCTTCATGGTAGAAATGGAAGGCCAAATAGAATTATCTATGATGTCGTGAGGGGGAGGAAAAAGCACATTCTTGCAGCAGACAACCCCGTGCGAAACTGTAACAATATAGGGTATGCCGGCCTGCATGCCACAGCAGTTTTCGTTATTCAAAAGCAAATAGCTACCATTTGTAAGCAAAGTAAAGGTAGGAGAAATAGCAGGAGCGGGAATACCCTTCAACACACAAGCAAGATTCGGAGCGGAAACGTTACAAGCTCCGTGCAATTGTATGTGTTTGCAAACAAGGGAATGACCCACAGTCGAATCGCATGACTCCCCCGTGAGAAAAACTTCCTTCCCGTCTCGAAGGCATTTGTACATGAAAGGCAGGGACCAAAGTTCATGCAGGAAGGCACTACCCAAAGGCTGGAAACGGCCCACAGGATAATGTTTCATGCACGAACTAAATTCAAACAAGGAAAAAGGCAAAGCGATAACCCCATGAACTAGCCACACAGCAGAATCTAATTCCGCCACAGAGAATGGTAAGGGCTCCACTTTCTCGATATGTAACAGAGTGTAAGCTGCATCTTTCATGGACATGAACTGTTGTTTGTCAGTTAAATTAAAAGGCAGAAATAAGGCAGTGGTGTTCAAAAAATGCCAAGGAACTTTACCCAACTTAAGTGTTTGCAAAGTCCACGCAAACTGCATAACTGAACGTAATTGATTCTGACCATGGTACAACACAGAAACATCATCTTGTACAATATCAACAACAGAGGACACCATATTCTCTAACGTGTAAATGCGGGAAGACAGGGTATTAATACTATTGTCAACAACAGCAAGCACCTTTTCCAAATTTGCTTGGTCTATTTCCCGTAGACGGGAAGCAGCTTCCATTTGCGACAGCTTCCAGAGTTCATTATAAGCTTCATAAATGAATCTCTTCGGTCGTGGACCACGAGGTCCCAATATAAAGTCGGACAGATCAATAGTGCCTGATAGGAGGGACAAATGTTGTTTAACAGAGTCTAGGGAAGAATGCTGCAACCACTGTTTACATAATTTACCAACAGAATATGTGGTGACAGTACGGGAGTCAGAAAACCTAGGATCGGGCCTGTCCTGAGTATAGCCAGGGACTGAGTCATGAAAACGCAGTTGGCACGCATTAAATGATATGGGCCAAGCCAACCAGGGTGACTGAACAAGTGTAGAAACGTTAAACGAATTGTTCTGAAACAAAGCCTGCAAAGCCGGAAGGGACATATTAAGGTGCAAGCTATTGTTTGGAGTTGAAGACAGGGATGGAATTGATGGTGCATTTAATTGTTTGGCGGTAGCCAAACCCCAACACATAGTCTGATAGATGGAAGCATTCAGAAACACAATTTGTGCCGGGATAAGGCAGGCACGGTGCAAGGCTTCGGTGCCTTGCACCTGCCATGGTTTTGAGCCCCAGATTGATTTCAAATCCACAGTGTCCTTCCAGTACTCATAACCACCCACAGCTAAGGCGCTCAAAAAGGAACCCGAGTAAAGCAATTTGGTGTGGGTCAACATGATTTTCTGAGTGGATGGGGCATTTAATTTAAAATAATAGGACCCAGGGTTCAATCTATTAAAATCAGTGAAATAGGTAAATTTATTTCTAAGAGTCTGGGAGCTACCCGGTAAAGGGTTTGGGCAATGTTCCCATTGGGTGTAGGCCACAGAGCCACGTAGTGCACTTGGTTTATGGACAAAATGGTTGCCCCAATGCTGGTAGCAGTATAAATCGGCATAATTCGCAGAATTCATATACAAATCTTCAGCATTAAAGGAAGCATAATATTTTAAATCAGCAAACAATGCTTCGACTGCATGCACATCCCAATCGTCAGAATGAATATTACTTTTCACTACATCACCCATCGAAACTCGGACATTTGGTACATTAATAATTTCTGTCGGTCCATGAATTTGAAAATTTACCGCATCCCATACGATGCCATCAGCAACCGGAAAAGCTGAAATGTTCACGAATGTGTGGTCACGCTTCATGATGTGAGATGAGGAATGAGGAGCCAAAGTTCCAGCGACACTGTTCACAGCAGAGCATTCAGGTAAATAGTGACCATTGATGAGTAGAAAAAACACTGTAACAAAGCCAATGGACATGAACAAAAAAATCAAGAAAAGCACCAACCAGATGTATGTCCAGGGGGGAATCTAAAAATTGCCTCTAAACCAGGATACAAAAATACTGAACTTGGACGGGACAATTGATGAGGTGGAATCCGAGTCAAAGGAATAACGTGTCGGGCTCAGTGGCGTTGTTGGTAGGTGTGCCACCGATTCTGTTTCGGGATAGGTATACTCATTCTCGTCGATGCAGGGGGAGACAGGGGGTTCGAGTATACTTTCAGGCAAATCAACCATCTCAATAGCAACATCAGTGACCGTTCGGGCAGGAGGGCCACGAACACATGTCCGGTAAATGGCAGGACAAGAGACCGCTGGTGTAACACTATTCAGGATCGGCCAGATGTTGTAGCTTGACATTTTCCACTGAGATGTATCTGTTCTCCTTGCGACCAGGAAGCGGTGGTAGGATTACTGTACGTGTTCCCTTCAAGCCCAGGACTGGAACCGGTGCACGATAAGAGGGGCCAAATTCTTTTTTGTTCTCCACCTTCTCTCGAACCAGGTCGCCAATCTTCGGAAGCCAGCCGGCAACCGGAATCTGCAGTGCAGGATCTGTGGCTGAAGGTAAATGTGCGTTCGCAAGTTTGTCTCGGGCTTCTTGTAAGTCCTGTAACATAGTAGAATGGTTATCTACATCAAACTTGGCGGTTTGCGCCGCCATGTCTAGACCATCAAGGTCAGGCACAAACATTCGTATGCCAAAGAGCATTTCGTATGGGGTCCGCCCACCCAGAGGTCTTCTAGGGAGATTATTAAGTGCACGTTGTACAGTATACAAGTGGGCCAGCCAGTTCCTGCCAGTACCTAAGACTCTAGCTGTCAAGGATTGCTTTAAGTCACGGTTCATTCGTTCAACGATCGAGTTGCCCTCAGGCCGATACGGAGACGAAAATTTCACCCGCACCCCCAGTGAACCCATTGCGTCCTTGTAAGCCTTAGAGGCAAACGCTGGACCTTGGTCAGAATGGAAGGTGCCGCAAGCGAAAATTCCCACAAAGACACGCAAATCCCTCATGACATTTCGAGCGTCAGCACTCCGTTGTGACCAGACCCAGATGAAACGTGTGCACGAGTCCACTGCCACTAAGATATATTTATAGGCAGTGTCTGAAGAAAACGGACCGCAGTGATCCAGGTAAACACACCCAAAGGGTCTGTTAGAAATGCAGAGCAAGGTCTGTGGTGGTCGTGCAACCGTGGAAGGCTTAATCTGTTGACAAACGTCACAAGAAAGCACATAAGTACGGGTGTCTTTATATAAACCACGCCACCAGTAACGCTGCTGCAAGATGGAAACAGTCGCAGACACTCCAGCATGAGCCGAAGCCATGCCTTCGTGTGCTGCCGTTATCAAGGAAAGTCTGCGGTCCGCGTTGGGGATCAGCCGATCACCAACGTCGGGTATTGTTACATAGGGAGCCTGTTCGGGACCTAACTGATAAGAATATTTGGAAGGAAATCCCCTAGGGTAATTAGCACCTTCCTTTGTTGCAGCAATAGCTGCCAAAATATCGGTGTCAATTTTAGACATGGATCTAATAACTGCTGCTACTGAACACGTGACTACTGCTGATCTGGCAGCTTCGTCTGCCAGACCGTTACCAACAGCGTGTGCGCCCACCCGCTGATGGCCTAGGGTGTGAACCACCTGTGTGAGGGGCAGACGTTGTCTCAATTCTGCCACCCGAACCCAAAGCATTTTATTCTTAATTGTGCTACCTTTTGCGAATCTATAGTCGTTTTGCGACCAAAAGAACAGATTGTCATTGTAAGATTGAAAAAAATAGTAAGAATCGCATACAATGAGAGTGGTCACATCAGGATTAACGAACTCAAGCGCAAGCACCAATGCGCGCAGCTCGGCCAATTGTGCAGTACTGTCCCCGAGTGCCTGAGTATGCACTACAGTGGATTTGAACTGTCCGTTCACAAAGGTACCTGCAACAATAGCACATGCGGCTGAATAAGCATGCTTGGACCCCGTGGCCGGTTGCGCCGAACCATCGGTGTAGATCACACAGTCGTAATCCTCAAGCGGCAGTAAAGACAGAGGAGGAGGATGAACGAATTCATACTGCAAAAACTCCTGAGTCTGAAGAGAAGAATCGAAAATGAAAGTGACATCAGGAGACGTCAAAGAAGTTGCCCATTGAATCCAACGGGGGTGCAAAGCTTTAGAGTTCGGAACACTTGCCTTTGTCACTGCCTCTAGGGCAGGATAGGGTGTTACCACCAGAATGCGCTTTCCCTGTGCCGGTGCGCGTTCCTTTAGAATCGCCATCTGCACTGCAGTCAGAACTTTCTCCACAGATGAAAAGCGCATTTCTGCGGAAGTGTAAAGATGTGACTTGTATGCGATGGGTACTGTGTCACCTTCGTTAAAGGTTAAGTACGTGAAACCCACTGCCCCCGGAATTATTCTAATCACCAGGTTTATGTGGTTATCACGCGTCAACAGGTATTTAGACTCAAGAAGGTCTGTCTGCAAAGACTGCAGAATGGAGGAATGCTTCGGAAGCCAGCAAGACTTCGAAAAGTTAGGTTGTATCAAGGCATACAGTGGCTTGATACGCTGGGCGTATTCGGGAATGTAAGTACGCCCGAAGTTCAGAAAACCCAGCAAAGACTGAAGTTTTTTCAGATTAGTAGGAGGGCACAAAAGTGCACATTTTTCTAGGAAGTGGGGGGCTAAGCCCATACCTTCATTGTTGAGCTCGTAGCCCAAGAACAAAACGGTAAATTCAGTAATATGAGATTTGGCAAAGTTAAATTTGTAACCTTGAACCGCAAATTCTAGAATAATGCGGTCTACTCGGGAGAGATGCCGGAACAATTCGTCGTCTGTCAGATAAATGTCATCGACGTACGAAAATGCATCTTGGTCAATGCCGTCTAACAAAGAGACAACACGGGCGGCGAATACGCCGGGACTGTTCTTATAGCCCATAGGTAAACGCCTGAATTTGAAAAATTTACCACCGGAGGTAAAAGCGCTCCATTGGCTGCTCTCCATGGCTAAGTTGTGCGTGTAGAATCCATTTGAGAGGTCAAGTGTTGTTTTATATTTTTTACGAACAAGACTGTCTACAAGCGCAGAACTGTGGGTATTTTGCACCGCAAAGGTCCGACAATGAGAGTTCAAATGCCGGTAATCCAAAACTAAGCGGTACGATCCATCGGGCGTAGAAATCGCGAATAGGGGATTATTCATTGGTGATACGCATGTTTCAATTACTCCCTGATATTCCAACTGAGTCAGAATTTCAGAAACTGGACCTTTGGCGTCCCGTTTAATGGGATATTGGGGTTGGGGCTGCGGTAGGGACCTCAAAGGTATTTCATGGGGGGGAGAGTCTTCATCCCAGCCCACGTGGTTGCGGTATAACGCAGGAGCCAGGGACACAGTCCACTCAGCTGCAAGAGCCTCCGCTTTGTCCTTTGGGACATGTCGAGAAAAGCTCGGAAGGATTACCTCCTCCCCTTTACGCGCAGCAAGAACGAATGGGGGCGGCCAATCCGCCTCCGCTAACAAAATGTCGTATGAAGAGGTCAGATTCTCCCAAAAAATCCCTTTAATTACACGCTGTATATCACCTTCGATTTGAATGACAATATTAAAAAGTCTGTCAGGGGGTGGCACTCTGGTGTCTGCTGTCTCAACAGTAATGAATGTTTCAGTTGCTGTCGCCTCCATATGAGGACGTAGCGCCTCCCGCACTATGGTAACTTCCGCGGCGCTGTCTAGGAGGGTCACTGCCCACGTCCAATTCAGGAGTCTCGTTCTCACCGTCTGTGGCATATCTCGCTGTTACAGCGGCAACTTTCTTCTTCTGAAATTGTGGGCGAGAACGCTGAAAGTCTTCTGCTTTCCCTCTGACCTGTTGTCAAGGTTGGTCTCATCCCTGGGGAGCCTCTCGACCCCTTCCTCTATCCTGGCGATCTCCTCCACCGGTGTTGTGTTTGGAAAAACTGCCTCCAGCTGGTCAAATTTCTCTGCAAGCCAATAAGGAAAATCATCCTTATTTTGTGGGCGCTTGCCCATCACCGAATTCACCATGACAGGACTTATGGTCACTCCGCCTGCACCAGCTGGATGGCCTGCAACTCCAGGTGGGGCTCCCTGGATGTTGCCTGTAACATACTGCACTAAGGCTCGATGCACTCGCACTAAAGCCGAATACATAGTGCGCAGGTCCGCGACTGGTATTGTCATATATCGCGGATGTGGGGTGTACCCAGCCAAAACAGGCCAAGTGGCCCCATCAATAGATAAGGGGCCTAAACGAACCGTGGTAACCGGTTGGGGGAGAGCGCCATCAAACCAAACACGGTGCTGCCAAGCCGTGAGCGGTACTTCAAGTTTCGTATAAGGTCTATAGACAGCAGGAACTGCGGTGGCTTGATATTCATGGAACAGATTATCGTTCGCGTCCACCGCTGGAAAGGTGACACAAGAGTAGAACACCTCAAAGTGGAAAGCCGGATCGGCTTGTACCACAAAGATCAGCTCGACACCCGCGTCTGGCACTCCATACACCGTTAAGTGATCTCGGAGCGCCCCGCGGCTATGTGCCGTAATTTGAACAGCCATTTGTGGCTAGAAATAGTCGACAATCTAAAAGGAGGCAGCACAAATAGGGTTTGTTTAAGAAACCTTTTAACAACTTCAAGCTTGAAAGAACCTACAAAAACGTCAATATAGGAGGTATCACCGTCACACACGCTTCCGGAAGCGTATGTGAGGGGGTTGTGGACAAGCACAAGTACTACTCAAGCGTCTCGCAGATAAACAGCCCCACTCCTTGGTCGCGCCATGTCATAGGGATTCTGCACACACAGAGCTATGCACAGGATAATAGGACCTCGGAATATAGTGGTGAGCCAAACATAAACCTTAGCACCTAAAACCCCAACCCAACTAGCCTTAGCGTCCCATTAGCAACAATGTACCAATGATTAGACAACCCAGAACACGGTATCTCTCTCTCAGGACTCGCAGAAGCAAGAACACCCTTTCGTCACTCACTCATACTTGTCCACAACGTGCGTAAGAAGAGACACAGTATAGGTTAAAATGTTTATTTCAACTTACGTGCTCTAAGATACAGTACACGTGTCAGTACTATAAGCATAATGCATAGGAATAATATAATCAGCATAGTTACAACTCCATAGAATACAAACGGGGAAAGCATCTCATAAAGCAGTGGATATAGGGCTAAATGACCTTACCACCCTCCCCGTGCTGGAAGCTAGTTTATTATAAAAATAGAAGACCTCTGGGCTTTGACTAGCAAACCCCCATACCTCAGTCTCTAGATGCAAAACTACATCAGCAGACAATCACAGCTCTTCTCCCTGGAAAGGTTTTCTCCAAGTGCCTCTAGAGCGGGAAAACCGTAATATTAAAAGCACACAAATTTCTCTATGGCAGCTGTACATAGTGCTATGTCTAGGTGCGAGGGACTGGCCAAATCAGCAAGAACAAGGAGACGTTGTTATTCGACCTTGTACATGTTGTGCAGACTGAGCCCAAAGTGAACAGGAGAAAAGGTGAGAGACAGAAAATGCAGACAGTGCTAAAATAACTTGGCATGAGCAGAGGTCGATAGAGTAACGTGTGCAAAGAAAAGCATCATGGCAGCCAGGCCTAAGACAACGTAGCAAGGCAGGCCAGGAGGCCACAAACCACAAGACAACACCTGCATCAGTAGATAAAAGTCTTTTTGCATGGATCAAAATGACCCAAAGTAGGTAGTGCACTTATACCCTGCTTGATAAGTTTGAATGCTGATTCACATTCACTTGTCCACTCAAATTTCAATTTTTTTAAGCAAAGTCCTTTATGGCAATGACAAACTCACAAAATTAGCAATAAACTTAGAGTGAAAGTCAGCTAAGGAAGGAACACAATTGAGCCTTGTTTACAGTCAAAGGTGCTTCCACAAAACATTTTGCCAGATCCAATTTGGAACTTAGTGGAAATGGTGACCAAGATATGTGACCCTTGTCACTCTAAATTTACAGACCAGGCTCTTGCAATTTGTTGAGTAAAAATCTGAGAGTAGTGTCATGTCTTCACAACACTACCATCTTCATTTCCCTCTGGAAACATGCTGCAGCCGAAGCCAATTCAAATGGCATGCGTACAAATCCATAAGCTCCAAAAGGTGCAACAAATGACTTGACATGTCTTGACTTTGAATGAAGTGAGACTTGATGTTAAGCTGACCAAAAATCCATTGCACCACTAAACTTTGGATCCTTGATTAATGCCAATGTCTCAGAAATATTAGATAAAGATTGACAATCTACCCAGATATGTTTATTCAATCCACGGAGATCCCCACACATTCTTATATTTTTGAACCCAGCCTTTGGTGCCAAAACCAACTTGGGCAGGCCACTCCGATGACTCAATCTCCTCACAATCGCATCAAAATCTAAAGGCTTTTGTAGCTCATCCTTAAGTGGTTCTAACATATGTTTGGAACCTTCCTCACCTTGTAACCACAAGGGACAGCACTCTGTTTTACGATTTTCTTATGCTCAAAATTTCTGATCTCTCTTAAATGCTCCGTAAACACTTTAGGAAACTCAGACAGAATATCACATGACATCTCACCATTTGACAAAAGTATCACAGTTTAAGCTGAGTTGGGACATAGCACTTGCCTATGGAGACTATGTCAAACGAGCATTGGCAAAGGCCAATAGTCCTCGTTTTTGGAACATATTAGTAATTCCAATATCTTTTGGCCATGCTGTACAGTATCACAAAAAAAAGCATTTTTTACTGATGCTCTGAAGCATTAGACAAACGAAATGGACGATGGCTACTGGTGGCCACGTTATTTCATAGGCCCACACGTGTCATGAGGTATGCATGTGCATGCATCATCATGCAAGCGTGCACAGCTACAAAAAGAGACGGGTGCCACTTTTTATTTACTGATCCTAGATGGATCAGCAAATTTTAAAAAATGAACTTGGAGTAGCATGTAAGTCCTCTATTGTAAGTCAAAAGGGCTGGCAGCAATTTTTTAAAGGACTGCCGGGGATACAGAAGTGTGGGTGATGGGAGCCTGTGAGGGTAATCAACAGGGAGTGGGCAAGAGAATAAAACAATTAAAACCAGGGGAGGAGTGGAAAAGCAGCACACGAAGGAGACAGCAAAATATGGGCGGGGAGAAGCACACAAGGAAGAGAGCAGCAGAGCGTCAGGGAAGAAGCAAAAGAGAGAGAGAGCAGTACACAAGGAAGAGAGCAACAAGTAGCGTAGTGGCTGGTAATTGGCAGAAAGGGAGAAGTACACGAGGAGGAGAGCCGGAAAGCATATGCACTTTTGTGCAGTGTTTAACCAAAAAGAAAAAAATTAGTTCCGTAAAAGTGAACGGTGGAAGAATACATCAGCCAAACAAAAGGAGATTAAGGGGGCAATGCTCCTAGGGAGGGACAAATACAGGATGGACAAGATGGATGCAGGGCAGCCATCAAATAAGAACCAAGCAAATAGGAGCAACAATAAAGCCAAACACTGGTAAGCAATGGGTGGCCTTGGGAAGCCCTTTACAATGGTGGAAGTTCAGAAAATTTGCAGATGTCCTCAGCTATTTCCCAGTCTGATCTAGAGGTCATTGTAAACTCCCAGTCAGCAGTAGTGCTGGCCGAAATAATTGGTAATATGAAATCTTCTAGGGCTGGTGGAAACATTGGCACATCAGGAACAGGAGCTGTAATATCATCAAGGGGAAACGGACTCTGCAAGTATGTGCAGCATAAACCCAGTTAGGGAGACCTCAGCACAGCAGTTGTGGTAACCAGATCACCTGGTATGGCCCACACATGTGGTGTAGTTCATCATCTGTGAGGCAGTTGAGTTGAGCATGAAAAAGGGTGAAGGTCTCTGAGAAAACCTTTTGGACCAGTCAATCCCAGTCTGATTTGAAGTAGAGGTTGCACCTGAAACACCCGAAGTGTTTCCTTGGGTTGGAACCATAGGAGTCTGAGGAATCTGTCTCGTCAATAAACGTGTTGAATTTTCAACTGCGGCATTAGTCCCAGTAGGAACAGCCAAAGTATGCATAGTATTTCCTACTGGCCCGGGCGTATACAGCGGGACCACAGGACTAATAATTTTTTTTTTTAACTTTAGTTATTCAATTTTAAAACAACTACTGCGTGGTTGTACACAGATTTCAACAAATCTCAGTGACACACCAATCATGAATATCCATCTACAACAGTATGTGTAAATAAATACACGTCATACTAAGAGATGTAGATGAACCATACACCAAACAGAGTTACAGTACATTAAGAACTTTGCTTCATGTTTCGCTATCACAATCAGAGGAATCATTCTGATCAGTTCCATTTCCCATTGGGTTAAGAAACTCCCTCCATAATTCTCTCCAGGTTGCAATATCCTCAGGTAGTTTTTCATCCTTTCTACATGCTTTCTTATGCAGCTCTTCAGCAAGAGACCACGTACATCCATCATCCAGCTCTCCAATGTTGGCTCTCGTGCGCTCATCCAACCTATAGCTACCCTCCGTTTGGCCAATACCATGGTTAATTGCAGTAATTTATTAGCCATTTTACCTTTATTGGGCTTCGGGATCTGCCCCAAGAGACAATGAGCTGGATTAGCCTCCACTTGGATACCAACGCCCCCACGCCCTTTCTCTACCACACTAGCCCAATACTGCTGCACCTCTGTGCATTCCCATGCTAAATGCAGAAACCCCGCTTGAGCCTTGTTACATCTGGGGCATTCGTGAGGATGAGTCGGATCTATATAATGTAGCCTCGCAGGGGTTATGTATACCCGCTAAAGGAAATTATAATGTATCAATTTTAGGCGCGCTTTACAGGATACCATGTGTGTTAGTCTGCATGCCCTCACCCAACTTTTCTCTGGCAACGGAGGCTATAGATCCTCATTCCGTGCATCCCATGCCTTGAGAGCCAGGGCTCCTGAATCTGCCCTCCTAGCTTTATATAATAGTGATACCAACCTGCGCCCACTGCCACATGTAAGCACCACGTCCAGTCTCTCAGTCATTTGAGGTATGCTTGGATATGTAGGCCATGTAACCCTGACCAGCTTCATAAGACCCGCATGCTACAGATACTGCCCCTGCCCCAGGTCAAACCCCTCCCGTGCCTGTTCAAATGTAATGAAAGTGTAAATCGTGTACAGCTCTGCAAGGACCAGACATCCGCCCTCCCTCCAAGCCTGGAAGGACATATTTTCAGCCATTTAATGAACTGGGGTTAAGAACCAAATGTTTAACTTCCAGTGGAATGGTGTGTGCCTGAGTACACGTTCCATGAACTTTTGCCATATGAATGCCGTTTGTTTAACGACATATGGTAGGTCTGTGTGTGCACCTGCCCCCTCCATCAGTATAACAGGTAGGTTTTCCGGCTGCACTTGCCCACCAAGAAGGCGCTTCTCTCAGTTATCTCCTTCATCCAACCACCGGGCTGCATGCTGTAGCTGTGCTGCATAGTAGTATAGGTCCTATCTGGGTGCCTCAAGCCATAGTTCTTTGAGAGGAGATGCAGCGCCACCCTACTACGTTTCCCCACCCGAAAAAGGGATATCAAGATTGATTTCAGTTTTCTGAATACTGACATGGTGATATTGCACATTGAGTTTTGCAGGACATAAAGACATTGGGGTAATACCATCATTTTTGCTACAGCCATTCTACCCATTAGGGGCAGTGGCAGCATGTTGCAAAAGGCCACTGAACGCTTCAGGGACTCAATTACCTTGGTAATGTTCAAATGGAGCACTTGTGCATCCCTGTGCACTACCTGTATTCCTAGATAACGGAAGTGGCCTGTCTCCCATCTCAACCAGAGACTGGGCAGTTCCTCAGTATTTTACTCCTTCAGCCCTGCCAACGGGAGTGCCAAAGACTTTTGCCTGTTAAGGCGCAAACATGAATATTCTGCAAAGTCATCTCAAAGATGTAGGAGCTTATGAATCGCCGTATGGGGGGAAGCAACATAAAACAATCCATCATCTGCATAAAGCGAGACACGGTAGGTACCATTTCCTACTCATATTCCCCACTGGTCAAGATCCCGTCTGGCCCATACCACCATGGGTTCTATGGCCAGGGCAAAAAGCAGAGGGGATAGGGGGCATCCCTGCAGAGTGCCTCGCTCCAGTAATCACTTCCCGGATCTATTCTGACCCAGTCGGACCCTGACACTTGGTTCCATGTACAGTATTCTAACACACTTACAGAAGTGCGGTCTGAACCCCGATACTCTCAGCACCTCCTGAAGGTATCCCCAATCCACCATGTTGAAAGCTTTTTCGAGATCAATGGAGACCAGAGCCATCTCCTCTGTATTTGCCTGTATTTGCCTGTATTTGCCTGCATTATATGTATTAACCGCCGAATATTCATAGACGTGTTGTGACCCGGGATGAACCCACACTGATTCTCATGAGCCAGATAACCTATGTGCGGGCCCAGCCACCTGGCCAATACCTTGCGTAATATTTTCACATCAGTGTTTATCATTGTAAGCGGGCGGTAGGTTGCAGGGTCCTAACTGTCTCCCCCCGGTTTAGGGAGCATACAAATTTCTCCCTCACGCATTGTTGGGGGCAATATTACCTTCTCGAAGGATTCGTTGAATGTTTGTAGTAATGGTTAGACCAGTTTTGCTGAATAAGCCTGATAATATTCTATCGGGAAACCATCTTCCCCCAGGGCCTTAGCTTTGGGTACATCTGCTATTGCCACCAGTATCTCTTCTTCTGTTAACTGCGCTTCCAGCTGTAACAGAGCTTCCTTGGGAAGCCTCCTTAATTGGAGGCTCTCCAGGATGGAGTATAGGATTCAACCTTAACTGACGGGTCAGCTGTGTATACCCTCTGCAGGTGCTGCTTAAATTGCTCCAGTATACCAGTTCTGGAGTACACTATGTCACCCGCCTGATTACGTATACATGTGATCAATGGAGGCGCTTGCTCTCTACGCAGAATCCATGCTAGCAGACGACCAGACTTGTCTCCCTCTGCGTGTAACCTTTGCCGGTATCGAGTGAGTGTGTATTTGTCCAGTCTATCGAATGTGTCTGCGACCTGCTCCCGCAGTGTACGTTCCTGCTCCTGGGTATCAACCTGGCCATGCGTATCCAACTGGATTTCAGCTAAGGCGTCCTCCCCGTCTCGCAGCTCGCATTGCAATTGCCTCTGGACACCATACGTTAATCCCATTCCTGCCCCTCTAACCACTGCTTTCATGTCATCCCACTCATTAGCTCTATTATCTGTGGTGTTCCAATTAAGGGACATGTAATCTATCAGTGCTCTAGAAAGCGACTCTCTGCCCACCTGATCTTCTAAGAGATCCGAGGGTAGACGCCAATAGCGAAGTCCCTGCTCCCTGACATTCCACTGTACTGCGCAGCACACTGGAGCATGGTCCGACAAGAATCGTGCCAAATAGGTTATCTCTGCTGCTAGGAAGGCAGGAAATTTTGTTGTTAAGATCCTGTCTAGCCTGCTATGTGTGTTGTGGGTGGGTGTGAAGCACGTGTACAGCTTCTGTGTCAGGTGTTGGATCTGCCAGACATCTCTCAAACTCAGATCCTGCATCACCTTTTGCAATTGCTTAGTCATGCGCGGTTTGGTACCCCCTCTAGGCGGGTGGTGGTCCAGGACGGGGTCCAGGACACAGTTAAAATCACCCAACCATATAAGTTGAGTTTCCAAGTCTGCAGTGATTAAATCCTGCAGTATTGGGAAACAGGTAGGCACATCAGTGTTTGGGGCATAAGCATTCAGTATGGCTATGTCTTTACCGTCAAGTTTCCCCCTTAGGAACACATAGCGGCCCCTGACATCAGCTTCCATATACTAGAGCATGAATGGGGTGCCCGGTGCCACCCAGATCAGTGTGCACCCAGCATAGGTAGAGTATGAGGAATGGAACACCTGACCTCTCCACTATTTTGCTAGCCTTGTTGCCCCCGTGTCATCCAGATGTGTCTCTTGCAGGCATGCAAACGTTATATTATGACTCTTAAGAAAAGAAAGGACTCTATGACATTTAGTGCAGGTACCCAACCCTCTAACATTAAAGGTAAGAAACTTTACCTCCCATGCCATATCCTCTTGTTTGAATTTTCTGCCAGCCTGTGTCTCTGGAATTACTGCTTTTAAGTGTTTCAACCAACTCATTCTCATAACACAACTTACATTGGTCCATAAACAAGGACTGAAACTAACCCATCCCCCACCCACGGACAATACTCGGCAAACTTCACAGTCGATACTGCCCACCTTACGCACGTGCGAGGACATGCACAGCATCCCAATAAGCTCAACAGGGGCAACAAGTAACTTTTTGTCCCCAGTCTGCCCACCCTTTACTAACCGGCAGCTATTCTGCCGCTCCGGGGTACGAACCCCTCCTGTACATCTATTATCAGTTTCGCGGCACTCCCACTCACGCCCAACCACTCCCGAAAGCAGACCAACTCCCATCATATCTCTTGGAACAAGGATCCAGTTGATGTCTCAACACATCATCAAAGTAATAGGCAACTTTACTGTACATCTATGTGGGGTCTGGGCTGTGATCCATGTTTCCAGTACTTCCGCTCAACCCTAATCCCCCTCTCCCTCAGAATCTCTTCCATCAGCATCTCGGGCACAGTGTCAATTACCAGCCCCAGGTTCTGAGCCCCCGCCTCCATCTCCAGCTCCCGGAGAAGTATCTGCTGTGCCATCGTCCTCAAGTGCATCCAGCTGTAGTGATCCGTCCATCCCCACTGTGATCCTCCGCTGCGCGTGCTCAACCGTGTTCTGTGTCTCCGCCCAATCTATCTGTTGTCGAGGGCCTTTG
This sequence comes from Calotriton arnoldi, assembly GCA_963921515.1. Taxonomy (NCBI): domain Eukaryota; kingdom Metazoa; phylum Chordata; class Amphibia; order Caudata; family Salamandridae; genus Calotriton; species Calotriton arnoldi. The sequence continues at coordinate 37,199 of CAWUFW010021114.1, read as the reverse complement.
ACTGATCTTGTTCCCCATCTTCTCTTCTGCCCTCTCAGCTCTCGGGCGGTAGTCCCTCTCCCCGGATTTCCAGCCACTCCCAAACGTCCTCTGGGGAGTCAAAGAAGTGCGCTTTGCCCCCCGCTATCACCTTTAGCTTGGCAGGGTACAGGAGCATATATTGTAAATTCAATTCTCACAGCTTGCTCTTTACCCCTAGGTAGGAATTCTGAAGGTCCTGGACTTGCTTTGTATAATCGGGGTACACAATGACCTTGTTGTTCACAACTGGAGATTCTGGTGTTCCCTTGCTGCCCGCAGGATGCAGTCTCTGTCATGGTAGTTGAGGATTTTAGCTATATTTGTTTGGGGCTGTGCACCCAGGGCAGGGGAGGGACCAGGACCCTATGCGCTCTCTCGATCGCAAACATGTCCGATAAGCCCTTAGGTAGAAGTTGTGTGCGGATCCAGTGTTCTAAAAATTGCTCAGCAGCACCTTGTTCAGCTTTTTCCAGAATGCCCAACACACGTATATTACTGCGCCGTGCCCTACCCTCTGCATCTCCTGCACGGCGCTCTAGCGCCTTCGTGGCCATAGTCATCTGTGAAACTTGTTGTTTGAGCGTCACCATATCCCCTCTCAATCCCACTATGTCTGCTTCGGCGCTCGTGACTTTGTCAGCCACTTTCCACAGGTCCGCTTGTAGTAGGTTGACATCAATTGAAACAGTGTCTATACGGTCTTCCAGCGCCTTCCTGGAGCCCTGGATGGCTGCCATAAGTTCCGCTCTAGTGGGCTCTGGGCTCTCTCTCCCCGACTCCCGCTCCGCTTCCCCAGTTTGCCTGGTCAACCGCTGGGGGGGTGTCTGGGGGTGGTGTATTGAGTAATGGTATTGGATCCGGTTGATTTCTGAGCCTTGTCCTTGACCATGTTGACCCTTAATGTTGAGATCCGCCCTGCGCAGTGTCCGTCTGTGAGTGCTATAGTATAGTTACTCCTCTCCAGGGAGAACTTACACGCCCCACCAGCCCAAAGGAGATGGTCCACTCACAGCGACCGGTCAGCAGAGTATATCCACCACGCGGCTGTGCCTGGAATGCTTCAAAGCCTATGACCAGGGAGGCCCACCCCCATCACCTCGACCGTGCAGCTGTGGAGGTCTCCCTTGTCTTAAAGTGGGCTTACTCCCAAGTCTCAGGCTTATTCACTTGGTTTGCGGCTCTCAGGGACCCCCCCGCCGTTTGTCATAGCAGGTGACAGGGAAGAGGGTACAAAGTGAGGGGGTCCAATCTCCCTCCTTGGCAGTCTCACATACCTCCGGTGCTGAGCCAAGCCACACCCAGTGTCTGCTCCTCACAGCGAGACTCCCCATTGCCCCACCAATCGCCTTCTGTGGGGCCCACCTGCTTCAGTGGTATTTAGGGTCAGACCGGGCCTGGCCTGTATCATGCGCGATCTCAGTGCCTCCTCCGTGTGAGTTGGAGCCCCCGTTCCGGGCCTCCGCAACAACGCGCCCCGGCCTCCCGGACAAGGCGGCTGCTCCTCTTTAAGTCGGGACGGCTCCCAGCACACGGCCCACAACTAGACTCCGCTGGTCCGCCAGGGGCCACCCACCGCCGATTTAGTCAGGCAGAAGACAGGAGAAGGGGGGGAAAGCACGAAGGGGCACTGCTCCTCCGCTAATTTGTGCTCCACCACGATTCCACTGCAGAGGGAGCCGGCACCAATGTATGCTTCAGGCCGCACCAGCCCACAGCCCGGGCCACGGCCGCTATGTGTCTCGCCAATGCGCTGGGGGAGGCCGCCCGCTCTCGATCCCCGCTGGCGGTCATAGCAAGAAGGGGGGAGAGCACAATGGGACACGGCTCCCCCCTCGACTCTGGCTCACAAGGTTCCACCGCAGGGGGAGCCGCAGCCAGGATCCGCTTCAGGCCGCTCCCACACACAGGCCCAGCTGCAGTCGCTACTCACGCACCGATCATGGCGTTTTCGGCTCCTCTCGACTCCACTGGTGCGCCTCAATTTCTCTGCGGAGGCAGCCAGGACCAATATCTGCTTCAGTAAGCACCCGCCCACAGGCCCGGTCTGCGGCCACTATGCGCTGCCCACTGCTGATCCCCGCAGGCAGGCGCAGGATGAAGGGGGAGAAGCACAATGGGACATAGCCCTCCTGCCAGGCTCTGGCACACAAGGTTCCACCGCAGGGGGGGCCACAGCCAGGAGCCACCTCAGGCTGTTTCCACACACAGGCCCGGGCCAGGATCGCTGCTCGTGTCTCCGGTCACGGCGCTATGGCTTCTCTCGGATCCGCTAGTGCGCCAGTGGCCGCTCGATGCCGATCTCTGCAGATAGGTGAGAGGTGCAGGGGGGGGAGCATGAGGGGAAACACCTCCTCCGCTAGTCTCCGGATCACCACGGCTCCACCGCAGGGAGCCACAATCAGCATCCACCTCAGGTCACTCCCACTCACAGGCCCGGACAGCGGCCACTATGCACTTTGCCGATCACAGCATTTTGGCTGCTGTTATTCTTCACAGGTCGGCTCCGCTGGTTCAGGCGAGCAGTGCTTGTCAGTGTTAGTTCCTCTCGGCGATTTGAACCCGTGTTTACCAGGATTTAACAGGATATTCTGGCGAACGGACTGGGAGCTTGAGAGGCTCACGTCCTGTTAGCCATACTACTTGGCCCCACCCCAACACAGGACCAATAGTTACTGAATTTTTCCTCCAACTAAATTTGGATTCATATTGAATCTCCAGTCAAGGTGAATCCTAATTTAGTTGGAGAAAATCTGAGAACTCTTAAGACTTCTCTACCTTGTCTAAAGTGCATTTTTCTGCACAGAGATACAATCGTTTTTCTCTGTAGATTGTGGGAGGATGGGCAAAAGAATAATAAATGGCTCTTGGATTCTGTCCTGGTTTTACATACAGGACATAGATCACGTTCTACTCAATCACCTAGCCATTTATAAGTAAAACATTTACTGGTAGGATGCCCAACCTGAGATTTAGATAAAATGTTTTGGTAGTATTGGGTTCAACATTATCCATGTATGGCTCAAATTTTAAAAACTGTTTAAAAAAGATAAAATTGTCTCTTAAACCCCAAACTTTTACTTCTGCACACTATTTGTTCATTACATAAGATTAATAACTGGTCTTTAGGTAAGTGATGCCTCTCCCACAGTGGTTACCCAGATTGACCCACAGATCGCTTAATCCCAGGGCATAAAGCCAATTTTTAACATAGGAAAGCCACAGTGTACAAGCCATGTTTAACAAGATATGTTTCTTCAATGAGCTCCTATATGGCTCAAGTTCAGGAACTGACCAGATGTGAAACCAGTATAAAATTTGTCTGAGATTGGCTATGTGAGCTATGGAGTAAAGGAGCACTCTGCGGCAAGTTGAACGGGATCTCAGGAAATTATTCTTGACTGTAACTATAAGAACCCCTTCAAGAGGGTCATGGGGCACGCAGGGGCTACTGGGCCCAACCATGGTGGTTGAGGCCTTTTACTCCTGATGCCCGGGGCCCGGATTACTATGGATCCTTAGTAACTGCACCAAGTATCCCTTCTGCACTTGACTCACAGCGTATGCATGGTCTGCGCAGTCCAAAGCTCCCTCGGGGGGGATGTGTTGATACAAATTAGTGAACACAGGGTCACAACTCGAAATGCATGCAGAAGCAGCAATAAATCATTGTCCAGACAAATGCTCACTTTTATGAAAAAAGAGAAGTATTGTATGTCTAATGCTACCCACACAAAGGAAGAATATGACATTTACAAACAATTACACATTCCTACACTGAGGGCGGGGATCTAGTGTCTCTCTGGTGACCCCCTGTCCCACTAACTCCTCGCTTTAGCAATTGTGGTTATTTCCCATTCACTATTGGTAACATCAAGGGTATGCCCTACTAGTAGTCCGAGTCTCAAGTGTCCACTACGTCTCTGATTTTAAGTGAAAAGCATTCCAGCACACATGTGCAAGTTACTCCGGGGCCATCAGGTCCGAAACAAGTCTTACCTTCTCCGGCAGCAGGGAAGCATTCGGAGTCCTGGAGTGCGCCCAGTTTGCAGGCACTTTCAGCAGCTCCTACCCAACTCAGTTGAGTTGGCCGCATGAGGACACAGTGGCTGCACTCAGTGGGTGCAGGCTCTCTCCCTTGCAGTCATGCTCCTGCCGAGATTGAATGTTTCCTGCAGCTTCTCCTGTGGAGTAAGTGTTTGGGTGGCAGTGCTCCCACAGCGTCCTCACTTATCCAACGGGGTAGAACATGTTGCAGTCCTTGATGCTTCTGGTGACCTCCTTGGATAAACGGGGTCACCACCACTCGCTGTTTATGGGCTGTAGCCCAGTCAACTTGACAAAGTTATGCACAGAGGCTCTTTCTGGCATGCGGGGGTTGCCGCACCTCTACTACACAAGTCTTCGGCCTGTACCGCATGGCAGTCTTTACCACAGTGGCTCCATTTGGCTAACGGGGCGGCGCACTGCTACCGCACAAAGCTTCAGCCCTCAGTTCAAGGCAATCTTCACACGGCTATCTTCACGGCGGCCATCTCCTGGCATATGAAGGGTGCTGACTAAGTCCTGCACACAGGCAACAACCTGGCTAGTGCAGCAGCCATTTCCTCACACAGGGAGTCCAGTCGATAGGGCTCCCCACTGAACCTCGCTCCTCCAGCTTTCTCCTCTTCCTAATAGGGCTCACTGGTTTTGGCAAGCTGACAGGCGCTGGTGGTCCAGGCTCCAGGGCAGGTGGTCTTGGATTCCCTGGGTGATGTCCCCTCACCCAGCAGGGAGACTAGCAGGCCTTTGCTCCCTGTCCTAGTCACAGGCAGAAGTCTTACAGTGCTTCCCCTCCTCACACAACCTGTCTGGCTGCTTAGCAGATGATAATTTTTGGGGTCTCAACTTCCACTTCTTATAGTCCTTTCCAGAGCCAAATGTGATTTTGGGTCTGAGTCTTTGAACTTTTATGTTAGGGTTCTGCTTCTTTTGAAGTGCATGCTCCTCTGCTCCCTATTTTCCCTCTTGAAAAGCAGTCTGTCACAGCAGGGATGTCTTCGAAGATGGTAGTCCCACAACACAGGCCATGGGAGTGACTAGAGTTCACTCGTGGATTTCAGCCACAGTGATATGTGCATTAAAAGGTTAGCCAAAGGCTCCTAGCCCTACCCTTTTATCATTTTCTTATCATCCCCAGCTTCTTTCTGAGATGTGCCCAGGCCCCTTCCTTGTGACCTCTCACTGAATCAAAGAGCACCCTTTGAAGTGCACAGGGGAGGCCTGGTCTCCCATTCCCAGTGTGTGTCCCACCCAGCTCACAGGAATGCAGCAATCCACATATCTTTCTGGGGGATCTCTCTACCTCCAATCTATGGTTCACAGGGCCCTCCATGCATTGTAGCATCCACAGACACACATACACCAAATGTTTTTATACAGAGTATACACACTACACGGTACTGCATCCTCCTTGCTCTGTACCATTCGGAGGCACACATCCATCCATCATTGCATTCAACATGCGCCCACTGGCCAGCACTGTATCCTATATGTACTGTACCACTCATAGGCACACATACTTCCAGCACATACTCCTATCATATCATATGCGAACTGCATCCTTCATGTATTGTACCATACATAGGTCATACACATACATACCATACACACCCAGCACATGTGTTTATTCTGCAAGCACTGTACAGCACTACACCCACTGTACCACATCGAGTACATGCATACAGCATACACGCACTGATCAGTACTACACTATCCTTATATTGTACCCTTCACAGGTACACATACACCCAGCACAGCATTACAACATCTGCGCTGTGCAGCTCTTGACACCAACCAGATGTAGGACAAGAGTGAGGACACAGCAGCAGAACTTTAAAAAGTGAATCAGCCTGCAGACCTCACTCAAGTAACACAGGTTTAAAAAGACCAACCACAAACTATACGAACATGTCGTCAAGCAGTTATAGCCTGCTTGCAGGGAGAATCTTTACAATTTACTGACAGATTCTTGAAGTTTGTAGATATAGCAGAGAGGAAATTGGCTAATAGTGCCCAGTAAAGAGCTCTTATTGTTTTTATTCCACTGATTCATGAGGGAAAAAAAAAAAAGCAACTAGGATCCTCTGCATGCCACATATTAGGAATGGTTAGTCCAAATCATAATGCGCAGCAAGTTAGCAATGAATAGATTAATGGGGATATTCTTGAAAAGAAGAAACAGTAGGTAGACGATGTTATCAGCAAACTTATTTTACGCCTAAGTTTTTTTTACATGTTTTAACTAGATGAATTGAGTGTTGTTATTGTGGGACAAATTTTTTTTCATCATGTTGGTTGTTTTAAAAAAAATAGTTTAATAAGGGATAAGTATGAAATGTATGAAATGCTTATAAATGTGTCTTATTGTAAGTTTTTATTAACTGAACAATATTTTTTTTTCATTCATTCACAGGTTAAAAAAGACCAATTCACTCCTACTGATCACTACACAGTATGCTGCCACATCGCTCGTGCTGCCTTATTCATGGTGAAGGCAGCAGCCTTCCACCACTATGAGGGTAGTGCTTTGGGCGCCCCTCCCAGTCCAACAAGACCGCAATCCGTGACACATGCCTATGTCATGGTGCACACGCATGATCTGTGTTTGCCTATGACAAATAAAATCAGCATTAGGATCCAGACATCATGACCACGAATGGCACAGAAAGTAGAACATAACATAAGAGCTGGAACTTTGGAACCTGCTACCTTGGGGGAGTCATTTACACTCTCCAATAAAGAGTGTATTAACTCATTTATAAACAATGTAAGCAAGTTTAGGGCTGAGACACACCCCTGCCTTGCACCTCTTTCAACTGGAATTCACTTGGTCAGTTCTCTATTAGAACCCCCACGTAATCTGTGCATAATTACCTTTATGTAATCGGCTAATCACACATAGAATTTCTTCAGGCATTCCCAAAGAGTTCAACACCTTCCAGAGGGAGGCTGTTGGTATCCAGTTGAAAGCTGCCCTCAGGTAAACAAAGGCTACATATAAGTGGTCATGTCTGAGGGTCACATCTTTCCATATATTATAGTAAAATTTAATATTTGGTAAATGGTGCTGGTTCTTTGTTTGAATCCAGCTTGGAGGTTGGTCAAAATATGATGCTCTGATATCCAGCCTTGGAGTCAATCAATCAAGGACATGCTTGCAAAATATTTTTGGGAGGTTATCAACCAAGCTGATGGGTCTATAGTTAGTGGGGGTTTCATTCAGACCTTTTTTTTATAAATAGGGATTATTTCGTCCCTTTTCCCTGTGGCTTTGATAACAGCCCCCGCTGTAATTGCAATGGACAAGATGTTAATGTAAATAGTCCAGGTTAAAGGGTCCAATCGCTATAAATCCCCAGGAATTTTGTCAGGGGCAGGCGCTTTCCCTGCTTTTAGACTCATGATGGCTTTGTGTGTCTCCTGAGTGGAAAACCTCAAGGAAGATGTAAGGTCAGAGTGGACAGCCTTTGCTCCGTTTACTACTCTATTTGGTGTGGGTGTAAGCGTCCAGCCAGGTTAAGCCCTATATAAATCAGCAACATGATTCTCCCAGATGTGGGAAGCAATGTGAAATTTTACTATATTGTCGACCTTTACACTACCATGAGCAATTATATGCCATTTTTTCTTAAACACTGCAAGCATGCCACACAACTTTCCTTCGTTCCAAGCTCTTTGGCTATACGCAAGCCCTTTTTTCTGCTCTCGCCTTTCCTGTGTAATAGCCTTATGTTTTTACCTTTAACAGTAAGCAAGTTTGATTTTGCAGTCCTACATTCCTTTCAATACCACAAGGTATTTTTATTTTGTGTTGTCTTTGAGTGGAACGAGAGACAATCTTTAATAAAATATGCTTTTAGAGATTCATACGAGATGGATGAATCTCTGGAATAGGATTTTCACTGATAGGTAGAAACTCATTGGACTCTAGGGGAGCTAGCACAGTACCATCTTTATTAGATAAGGTTTTAGGGTTAAAGGCTATAACTGACCATCTAACTCCTCTACAGTTGTTGGTTAACTGCAGTGGAATAGTTGCTCTGCTGTTATAAATAAATATGGGGTATTATTGCTTCCTTCATAGTTATTATGAGGGCATGGAAGTCCCTATCATGCCTTTTTTTTAAATCCATGTCGCTTAGTGCTGACCAAAGCCGGTGGCCCAGAAGGACATAATCAATTCTAAGCTCCTTATGCTCCCTCCTAAACGTCCGAGCCCCTTTAGGGACAGAAGTGGTGCAGCCATTAAAAGCTCTTATCCCTCATGAAAGAGTAAGGGCTGTTAGCTGGAAGACTACAGATGACCAGTCGTTGACTGGGGGAATCTCAAGAACTGGCATACTCCCTCCTCATCCTCCAACTCGGTTAGTGAGTCCCGGTATCCGGAGGCTCAAAGGTGGTATCAGACTCTCCCATCAATAAGAGTTGGGTCTTTTGCTCAGTATTATCTAAAGGCAATGTAAGGTGGGAGGTTCCATATTCTGTTGAACACTTCTATTGTATATACTGAAAAGCATGAAAAATGCACCCAACTCTGGCATGATAAGTAAACCTAAAATGCCGGGTGAATGTATAGTTCGTTTTTTAAACTTACAAGCCAGTGTGGTTTTTATCCAAATAATAAGTCCTCTCAAATATCTACCAGTTCTAAATGGAATGGCCTCTGTAATATGACACAAAACCATATTTGTGAATTGGAAATGCAACCCAAGTTTTTTCAAAAACACAGATGTGATGCCCATCCACAAACTCTCCCTATGCAGGGTCATTGAGCTTCAAATTTAAAACAGCGATGTTCCACGACGAGCGATGAATGTAAATTAAAGTTAACTCAGCTGGGAGCTCACTAGTAGAGCCGTTAATGACGTCACTGGGTATGTTCCCTCTCGCGTCGTGTGACAATTCCCCTCTAGTTGTATCTACTGAACGAGGCACACAACTTGTGAGATTGGTGGTAGTACTCAGCTAGAGGTATATTTTAAATGGATTGAATTGGGGATTCAATAAGGACATTTCCCAGAAACCTATCATGTTGTCCATCTAATTCTATTACAGTAGAAACTGGGCTGCCGTTTACGATGGCATTTAAGGCTCCCTTGTTGATGGTAGTGGGTATACCCCTTGTATTAAGCCTTTAGGTGCAACAAATAAGGTGCATTGATCTTCATCTTGATCTCTGATACATTACTCACTCTTGCACATTGTTCCAAGCTCATGAGCCTCCACCAGATACCCATTAGTCATGAGTGTTTTTACATAATCAAATGGCTCTGCAGGGAATGAGCAATGTTTCACCCTAACAAGATCTTCTATATTTATAGAGTAACACTGTCTAGTATGCCTTATCCAATGGATGACTCTGTTTTTCAGAGAATCATTGTCCACATACGAGTGCGAGGAATCTCTAGCATTTTGGTCAAATAAGTTACTCCACCATGATTAGACTCATGAAGTGGAGCTAATAAACCCAGTTGATGGAAGTCTCATGTCAAATGCAGTGTGCCCCTGATTAGCAGCTGCAACTTTTTAAGTGTACTCCTATATTAAATGATGGGTTATCTTGGTTTAGCTCTAGTATCCTTTGATAATCTGCCCTGTACTCAAATTTCTTAGAAATAGAGGATGGATAGCTGTACTCTCTATTAATGTTGACACCTATAGATCTAGTTGTGTTGTGTAGAGAACCTAGCGTTTTATAGTGGAATGGAAAGGGATGGGTCCTATAATGTGATTATAACAGGAGGTGTAGATAACTTCAATGTAATGATGATGTTATGTTATTCTGCTTAATGATGAGATATTCTGTTTACATTTGCATATCCAGTCTCTCATGCATCTGACATGCACGAGCACATGTACTTACCTTGTTACCTGCCTGTTTATGCTTGACCTGGGTTCCACGTTCCACTTCCAGCAATCTGCTGTATAGGTGAAATGCCTCCAGAGTCAGTTGCTCCTGGACATCAGATGGCATGGGTGCGCTGTTTTTGGGCTCCTTACAATATTATTCACTTAGAACTGCGTCTGCTTGTGGACCTTCCATTCTAATTTACATATGGTGACGAGCTGTGCTTCTCTGGGAGCCCACCAATACATTTCTTTGCCTTTTCTTCGGTGGCGGCCAGATCAGTACTCGATCATCCTTCTCGCTGCGGGAGAGTCTTTATCAATCTCTTCATAGTTTCCCTGTCAGTTGGATGTCAGCTCTTTGATGCTGTGCAAGCTGCTCCAATTCACTCTGATCAGAGTGCTTGTCACATATACTTCTCCTCTTCTGCTTAGCATTTGAGGGCCATCTTATGTAAGCCATCCTGAGCAGGTGGCTTTTCCTGTGCTTTCATCCTCTATGGTTGTGACATCATGACGCTGCATGCATGATGCCCATCTTTAGTGAGGGCAAGTTCCTTGTTTGATTGATGCATCGACGCAGCTTGTGTGGTGGCTACCTATATTAAGGGCAAACTTGGAAAACGTTTTAGGAAACAGCTTAAAACCTGACTATTTTGCAACTAAGGGGCACAGGGGAAAGTGGTCAGATGCCCATTAGAACTTGGCTATTTTTGCAATTAAGGGGCCAGCGGAAAGTGGTTAGAGGACTATCAGTGCCGGGACACTCTTGCTGAGTATCCGTGCGCTCTATAAATGCGAGTTCATTCATTCACAGTTCTTTTTGTCTGTTTCCCTGGCTTGTTTCTCTTACTATCAGTGGTTCACCTGTTCCATACTTCATGTTCAGTGGAGATTTATTTACATTTCATCTGGTTACCCAATATAATTGGATTCCTACAAATACTTAAGGTATTTTGTCTGACTTCTATTTTCATTTTAGGATTGGAAAATTATTTTAGCCTCATCTGTGTGCTCTCTATATAAAGCATCATCTGCATGTTGCCAGCATGGTGTCTTTACATCAATTAGTTTACACTCCTCTGTATTTCCAGCATCTGGAGAAACTTCCCATGCAATGGAAAAGTTGGTTGTAATTGATACTTTTGAGTTTAAACTTAAGCATAAGACTGTAATACTGCCTAGCCACTTGGGCCAGGAGGGCAAGCAAATTATTGACAATTTACCAGAATTAGATGCTCCACCTTGTCGTTTTTAAATTTGGAGTGAGTATGTTGACACTGTGGCTAGACTCAAGAACAAGTTTTCTGAGGAGCCAAGTGTAGTGTTAGAATGCTTTAACTTCTTAAAAAGAAAGCAGAGGGCAGAGGAATCGGTCAAGTAATACTTCTCTGCTTTAAGATTGCTGGCATCTACTTGTAATTTTGGAGTTTCGCTTACTGTTTATGTTACACATCAGTTTGTCTACAGTTGTTTTTCAAAAAGATCCAAGAAAACGTCTGCGCTGCAGAGATCCAACATTGCACGAGGTTAAAGATATGGCTAAAGGCATAGAACGCTCTTCTGTGTAAAGTAGACTGATGGCTGAGGAACTCTCATTCAGTTCTACTTCAAATGTTAACTCTATGCTTGAGTCAGAAACAGTTGGGACTTTTTCTGAGAGACAAAATTGGAAAATCAAACTTTTAAAAAATGAACAATGTTTGCTACAGGTGTGGACTTAGAGCTCACTTGAGTAATAATCTTAGTTATCCAGCGCAGGGTATACACTGCACTAATTGCAAACAGAAAGGCCACTTTCAAAACGTATGTAAAGGTGGCAAAACTTCTGTAAAGGTTGGCAGTGCCAACTCACTGCCAACTCACTTGGATAAAGTGGAAAATTGTACTTAGGACTTATCCAAAGGAGTACTAATTGTAGAGAGAAATATGGGTGTTTCCTCCAAAGCTAGAGGACCTTGGTGTGATCTTTTTTTAAATATGATGGCTGATTTGGGAGTGCCCATCACTATTATTTCTGATTCCTTGTTTTTTAAACATTGGGGAGAGCATATGGTGTTGAACGCTCCTGATGTAAATCCCAAGGCCCACGGTGACCAAGATATAGAGATGCTTGGTTATTGTATGTATTCTGTTATGAATTTGGGTAGGAAAATTGAAACAACATTTTATGTGGCTTTGAAGGGAAGAAATATTGTTGGGTGGCAAGATCTAGTGGAATTTGGGTTAATGTTGGTTCTAGGCTCAGGCATGCCTGTGATGATTCCCAATATTCCCATTTCTCTAGTTGAAAATACTAATGATGATACTGTTGCCAATGTTATCGACAAGTTTCCGGAAGATTTTGGCAAAATAATTGATAAGATTACCAAGTTTGATCACAGAATCAGACTTAAGAAAAATTATATCCAAGTTACTCACAAGGTAACATTGGTACCTTTTATAGAGAGAGATGATCTTAGGAAACTGTTGCAGAAGTTTCTGAGGGCATTATTCAAGAAGCCAATTCTGCAGAATGGGTCAACCCTAGTTTTATAGTTTGAAAAAAATCAGGTGTGGTTCGTTTGTGTGCTGACCTTTGTTCACTCAACAAGAACATCATAGTTGATTGTCACCTGCTTCCTAAAATCCGCAAATTGCTAGCTAATCCAGGTCAGGCAAAATTATTTTCTTTACTTGATATGAGCCTGGCATATCATCGGATCCCTTTAGCTCCTGAATCGCAAAAGTTAACTACCTTTGTCACTCGGTTTATAATTTACAAATTTCTTAGATTGCTGTTTGGATTAGCCTCCGTGGCCAGTGTTTTTCAAAAACTAATGGACATGCCTTTAAGTGGGATTTCTGGGGTGCAAGCTTACCAGGACGATGTTCTTGTTTTTGCTGACAACGTACATGACCATAATTGAATTTTGGATAAGCTTCTCATTGTGTTTAGAGAGGTTGGCATCACTCTCAGGGAGATAAATGTCAATTGTAACTCTACAGCTGGATTCTTTTGAGCATTTCATCATTGCCCAGGGTATTACGTCAACAGTTTCCCTAATCCAAGCAATTCAAGATGCTTCTGCCACCAGAGATAAAAATGCTCTTTACTCTTTCTTTGGTTTAAGTCAACATTATTCATGTTTTATCCAAGGTTATGTGTGTATTGTGCAGCCTCTGCTAACTTACTCCTGAAAGGTGAAAAATTTGTCTGGTCAGATCTTGTCAATGTGGCTTTTCTAAAAGTCAAGGAACTTATTGTTTCAGCGCTTGCTCCTTCACCTTACGTTTCTGGCAAAAAAATATTTGTAAGCATGGATGCTTGTCAGATTGGTCTTGATGCTGTGTTGTAGAGGTACGTAGAACAGGAGTCAACCCGTTAACCCAGTTGAGACCCGGGTAGAGTAAGCAAACAATAATACAATGTCTCAGCTGGTAATCATTCAGGGGGGGCAGATACGTAGAGAGTGTAAATCTCTCAGAGAGGGGAATAAAGGGAGATCACGATAGAGTTTGGTAGAAAGAAGAAGTTTCTTATTTGTAAGTAGTTATATCAGCACTACAAAACGTTTTACGTAGAAGTAACCAAAAACTACAATTGTGTACTGGACGTGCTAGTGAAGGTGAACGGTGCAGTGACACAAGAAAGGGTAAAGCAGCGTGGATGGACGCGAGACAAAATTACAAGAAAATGTAAGGTGGTCAACGATACAATAGAAATTATATACAAGTTGAATCTTTGGTTTAGATTTTTTGTAGACCACAATGCTGCCGTGATTTTACGCTGGGTGGTCAACGGCGTTTCGACCTGTTCGATTCCAGGTCATCATCAGGACAAGGTTACTTAATTCTGTTTCAGTGCTGTGACGGTACTGGTGAAGCAGTCCAGAAGGGGAAGGTGGTATTCAGCCGGTAGGTAACTACTTACAAATAAGAAACTTCTTCTTTCTACCAAACTCTATCGTGGTCTCCCTTTCTTCTCCTCTCTGAGAGATTTACACTCTCTACATATCTGCCCCCCCCCTGAATGATTACCAGCTGAGACATTGTATTATTGTTTGCTTACTCTACCCGGGTCTAGTGGAGAGGTGTGGTGCAGCGGCCAGGGCAGCTGACTTCGGAGCACAGGGCTCACGGTTCGATCCCCGGCTCCTCGATCCCCGGCTCCGGTGGCAGATCAGCTCAGTACCATGTGACTCTGGGCAATAGCTCACTTAATTTCCACGACGGCCCCCAGCGCCTTGAGACCCGTAAGGGTGAGTAGTTCGCGCTTTACAAATACCGGATTATTGTTTGCTTTTTGTGTTATCTCAGTGGGCACAGGACAAAGAGCAGACTATTGCTTTTGCTTTTTGTTCTTTGAAACAACCAGAACTTAATTAAAGTACAATTGAAAGAGAAGGACTAGCATGTTGGACAATTGCAAAGTTTAGAACCACTTTATGGGGCTTGTATCTTGATTTATACACAGACTACAAACCATTAGTTCACATGCTCAATGGTAATGGTTCAGGGTAAGCATCTGCCAGACTTATTGGGTTGATGTCACGGCTTCAAGAATACAATTTCACTGCAAAATCTATACCTTGATGCAATAATTTAAGAGGGCACTGTTTGTCTAGGTTGCCTGTTGTTGATGTAGTGGATGGGCAGGGCAAGGATATGGAGAGTGTGGTGGCACAGGTGGAAGATATCTTGGAAGGCAAAGGTTTGATTTCAGCTCAGAAATGGCTTGATGCTTTGAAAGATGATGCTATACTCTAAATGTTGTCAAGGTTGGGTGGCACAGGGAAAGGAATTTAGAAGTTGCTTTGAGGGCTTTTGCTCAAGTTTCCTGTGAATTATCAGTAGCAAAGGATGTCTTGTAAGCAGATGATTTTTGTGTACTTCTTGTTTCCCTTAAGGAACATTTGATTCAGCTAGCACATCAAGGTCATCTTGGGGTGAATGCCACCTGCAAAAATATTAAACATTTCTATTCATGGCCATCTTTGGAATCACAGGTTTCCAAATGGATTGATCATTGCAATATGTGCCTCTTGTCAGATAAACATTGGACAACTAGAGACACCCCACATATGGTTCCTTTAACCAATGGTGTGTGGGTGAAAATTGCTTTAGACTTTGCTGACCCATTTGAGATGCTTCCCACAGACCAAAGGTACATGTTGGTGTTAATTGATTACTTTTCGAAGTTGGTGTATTTTGTGTCTGCTCCCACCACCAATCCAGCAATTACATTCGTAGAAATAGTATTTTGTATTGGAAAACGGTCTGGACATCAAATGACATGGGTGCACTGGTCGTGGACTCCTTACATTATTATTAAACTTAATTTAGAAGTGCCTCTACTTGTTAATATTGCATTTTACTTTACATGCACCCTTTAATATTTTTGACACCCATAGATCTAGTTGTGTTGTGTAGAGAACTTCACTTTTCTAGTGCAATGAAAATGGATTGGTACTGTAATGTTTCTATAACAGGTGGTGTACATAACTTTGTGCCAGATCTACTACCCTCAAAAGTAGCATTTTTGAATTTATTATTCATGCCTTTAACCATTTTTTTCAATTCAGCAAATTCTCTTCTCAATCCCTCATTTGTCTTTATCAGTTCACATTCACGTTCTCTGCAATATACCATTCAATGGAGTTTGGGTGTTAATGTCGCCTTTTGTAATGGGGCGCCTTTTGTAATGATATGCTGATCTTCCTCCTTGGGTGTTATTTTAATGTTTTGACTTTGACAAATTACTATGGGAACGAGATGAGTACTGGCAGACACAAGTGCTTCATTTGTTTTGTCGAGCCAATTTGAAACATTACCTGGTACTGAGTTTTTCCTAGTTTTTGACTTCACTCTGCTGTTAATCTAGATCCTACATTATGAAGAGACAGTTTGGTAAGCTTCTGGTGTTTTTAGGGCTCGAATCACATCTCCTTGAGTTTAGCAAGGACTCTACCTCTTCAATCAGACTGCTGATTTCTGTCAGAGTACAGTTTTCAACTTCATGCCTCAGAGTTTTCTTGGCTTTAACTGCCCCCTGGCTACAATCTGCAGCTTTCCTTTTTTAATTTCTTTATATAGAACATGCTACTCTCAGGTTTAAAACATGTGCCAAAGATGCATACTAAATTGAAATTAAGCAGTAGTGTTTATGACAATAGTCGGCTGAAAACTTTGCACGAAATGTTGGAATCAGTTCCCTGTGTTTAATGAATAATGGTAATCCGAACAATAGAAAACACAGCCAAAGACAGGGGGACCTGCCTTCCCTCCTCTGGACAATGACAGGCAAAGACGGCACGCCTTCGACCCAGGATTTACCTCAGCGCGGCCCGCCTACGTCCCACATAGCAGGATGTTAATGTCACTTTATAGCATTCAGGTGACAGTAACAGGGCTCTCCCAGTGGCAGCTGCTTCGGGGCAGCAGTGGTGGGGTGGAGGGGGTTTAAAAAAAAGAAAAGAAAATTGCCCTTACCTGCTGGCAGAGGCGTAGCTAGAGCTTGTGGCGCCCGGGGCTATCCCTCAGATTGCCGCCCCTGGGGGGGGAAGGGGTGCTGGGGAAAAAGAACGGCGAGCACTTGAAAGAGGTCCGAGAGACACGTAGTATCGCCGCTAATAGTTACCTCGATCATGCAAGTTACATGCACATACATGACACGGTCCAAGGCTACACAGTTGAATACACCCGTGACTGGCAGTACAAAAGAGAACACACAGACTGCATGATCTATCTGGGGACTCAGAAAAACAGCATGTGACATCCATCAGAGAGCTGCGTGAACAATTACCTGGTAATCCCCTCAGCACAATGTAAACATGCACATACATGACACTGTTCAGGGATCCATCATCTACAGCTGACATTAAATGACCATACATCATGGTCCCCCCCATTAAAGCAGTGGGGACCTGCACAAACGTGATGTGCTCTGGGGACCCAAAACCAATTTAACAGTGTTGAAGCCTGTGATTCTTTATCTTTCAAAAACAGCAAATTAATTATTCACAGGGAATGACTCACTGTGTGCCCTTAGAACTAAACGCAGCACAAAGGGGTCAGTCAGCTCCACCTTGCCAACACAGACTGGATACAAAGCCCACTCTGGTGGCCCAAAGGCAACAACCAGGGGTTGCGCCCTGTCATTACTTCTAAGCAGCAGCAACCAACTCCCTGGGAATGAAAAGACGTGTACTCTTGGGACACAAAACCAGCTTGTAATAGTGCATCTCTCCTTCAGAGCAGCCTCAGCACACACATGGTGCACAGCCTGCCCGGGGGCCCAAAGCTAAAATACAGGGAGGGGCGACACATTATCATCACAATCCTTAAACACAGCTGTAGGGGCCATGGGAACATGTTCAACTCTATCCAAGGCCCGGGACAAACTGTTCCGGCGCTGCGGCACTCCTTGAATATTCAGAAGAAACAAGAAACATTAAATTTTTCTGCGATTTTGTTTTCACATTACTTTCATGGTAACCAACAGTGTTAAAAGTCTACAAGAACAGTAAAATCATAATAATGTGTCAAGTACGGAACGGCAAGGCTTGCACACTTCCGGGTGGGGGTCACCTTCAGCCCCTGGTGTGTGAAGGGAGGGGAGTGGCGGGGCCATCGACCGTTTTACTGCAGAGGATTAGGACAGTCAATCAGATCTTTATCAATAACCTGTCGTTCGGTGCCAAAGACCGCTCTGGCCTCTTCCCAGATGAGAAGCCTGGGGTCCCGCATGCCCACCTCAGAGTCTGTACCCCAAACATGGCGGGAGGGCCCCCTGCACAAGAAGGGTGAGGGGGGAGGGAGACAGACATGAATTCATTATAGAAAATTCACTGATAACAACACTAAGGTTAATATGACTTTATTGTTAGGTCTTGTAATAATATAAAAAATATTGTTTTAGTTTGCAGCCCCTCTTAATACACACCAAAAATACAACAAAAATTCAAAATGATGTATAGGAAAGTAAATGAAAACACTATGTTTATTTTTCAAGTAAAACTTAAATCCAACATTCTAAAATGTTATTTTTCTTGCTTTTCTATTAGCAAAATCATCGATGACATCGTCGAAGTCTACTTCATCACTCAGTTGCTGTTCTATAGACAGTATGGCAAGATTTCTTAAACGTAAGGCACTCATTGTAGATCTTAGGTAATTCTTAATCAATTTCAATTTAGAAAAACTCCTCTCACAACCAGCAACACTTACAGCAATTGTGAGGAAAATTCGCAGTAGTATTACAATATTTGGAACAGAGTTCTCAAGACTGTATTTTAGAATAAACTTCAAAAGTTCAAGGGGACTGTCCTTCCATGTCTCTGTTTCGTGTTGCGTAGCAGCAACAGAAATAAAACTCTGAAGTCCTTTTCTCTCAACGAGGAACTCTTCCTCATTAATGTCATCATGATAATGATTTAGTTGACATTCGTATTTATCATTCAAAAGATTCGATGGAGTAAGGAAAGCATATTTTTCAGCAAGAACATGAAGTTGTTGAAATCTTGTGGTGATTTCTTGGATCACTCAGTCCAGTGAAGAAAACATTTCTCTCCTCAACTCAGTTTCCTATGACAATTCAGCATCTCGTGATTCTTCACCTGCCATTAGTTTCTTCTTTCTACACCGACGATCCATGACTATCCCAAGATCATCACAAATTTCTTTGGCGTAAGCTACTGAATTGTTAACTAATTCACACCTATTTTCAGTTAGAAATGCTTTTAAAGCATTAAGTTTTATGTCACATTGTTGTATATTCAATCCTTTGGTTTGGAGGTAGATCTGAGTGTCGTTAATTTTTACAAGGACGGATTCCCACAGGCCAAGAAAGCACAGGAAGGAAAAAGATTGTAAAGCAACAAGCAGCACACCAGCATCTGACCTGGTAACTCTATTTTCTTCTTCACCAGTTAAACGTTCTACAGCACTTAAGATTTTTGAGTAATTCTTTTTACAACACTCACAGCATCTCCCCGTGCACTCCACCGAGTTTCTATTACACGCTTGACACTATGACCAGTGACTGAAGTCAGAATATCCCAGCGATGGGTCGAGGAAGAAAAAAACGAGAACAAACGCTCCACAGTTCCAAAAAAGGTAACAGAATTCACAGCAACAGAAGCTGCATGTAAACCAGCCAAATTCAGCGAGTGATTTGTACATGCGACAAATTCTGCTTTTCCATAAATTTTCCTGATACGTCTTTGAACACCAGTATGTTGACCAGCCATCACAGCAGCATTATCATATGCTTGTCCTCTACAATTTTGAATATCAATTCCGTTGCTTTCTAAATTCTGCAAAATCATAGTTGAAATATTCTCAGCGGTTTTACCTTTTGTTTCAATGAAATCGACAAATGATTCCACAACCATCACTTTATTTCCATTGATCATAACGTAGTGTAAAACTTGGCTCGTCTGATCCTTATGAGAAATATCAGGGGTGCTGTCGATTATCATAGAAAAATACTTTGCTTCTTTCACTTGCTCGATAACTTTGCTTCTTACTTTTTCTCCCAAAATTTCTATAAACTCATTCTGAATAGTAGGCGACATATAGGATTTAGCATACTTTTTTCCCAGCTTAATTCTTACAGTATGCTCACGTAACACTGGATCGTATTTCGCCAACAAATGAACTAATTCTAGAAAATTTCCTCTATTTCCTGTTGATTCAGGTTCATCATCAGTCTTGCAATGAATTCCTTCTCGGTGACCCCGTAAAGCCAAATTTTGTTTAGCTAGGAATCTAATGATATCCAGCAATCTTGAAAGTATCTCCCTCCACTTCTTTACTTCGTTTTCAACTTGTTCTTGTGCCTTTTTAGGTCTCGCTGAGCCAGCGCGCATGCGCTGCTCTGCAAGACTTTAGTAAGGGGCTTTTGAAAGTGCTCCGAAAGCGGCCACAAGCGTGCGGTTACGCGCACAAGCACGCGCAACGTGCACAACACTTTTTCTCGGCACGCGTGCGCACAACTCGCGTCACCACTCGCGTTTTTTTATTTTTATTATTTCATTTCGCGGCCGCGCGGCGTTACTTTTACGGCCGCGCGGCCAATGCTTGTTTGTGTTGGAACGGTTTGTTTGACTCCGAATCAGGAGCCCTTCCCCCACGTTACATTCTGGTGTCTCCCATTGGCTTTTCACTTTATTATTTGTTTATGTCTTCGTTCAATATGGCCACCGGCGGATTCTATCTTTCTGTTTCTGAGTTCCTGTCCTCTTTTCATATTGATTGTTATGAGCGCGTGGGAGGAGCCCATTCCTCACGCCATGAACGGCTCTTTCATTATGGCCAGTGCTATTTAAACCCGCTAAGCACTTCACCTGATGCTCAGCTGATTTTGCTATCGGCGGGATCCTCCACCCCCGCTCGCCGCTGGATTGCAATGGCTGCAGCGGATCTTACAGCATCTTGGGTAAGCAGCACTCTCGATACTCTGAACTCGCCACTTTAGGTTAAATATCTGCCCATAGTTCACTTGCTTGTTTCTTATTTAACTGCTCAGCTAGGGCCTTTTAATGCCACAGCTATCTCTTATAGCTTATAGACATGGCCGGATAGCATTCTCGGCTCCCTTTGTGTAATCCCCATTACCAGTAGATCTCTGTTAAATGCTCTGTCCATTATCATGATATGACGCGTTTCATCATGCTCCCCCTGCAAATCTATACGTATTTCGTTGCAGTTTGTTTTCTTTATTTCTTAATGGCTGACTTATATCGCTACCTTGTGCATGCTTGATCTTTTATTCATCGTACGCCATATATTGGATTTAGAATTGAATCTAGTCCATTCTGTTTCTTTTTGTAGTATAATATCGAGCATTTTTGCCTAGATTGTTTCCAAGTATTTATCCCTAGAAGAACATTTTGGCTGTCTAGTGCCCCGAGCTTTGAGCATTCCAGTTATGTCCGGTTTGTCCCTAACTTTGGTATTAGTTTTGGGCTTCTTATTCCCTTTCCAGAAGAATTTTATATCGCACTGAAATCATTTACGTGAGTGCTGGCTCTGTGAAGCGTGGATTATTTCTACCCCTTCACTCTGTATATATCCAATACCTGAATCCACGTGACGTATATACGTGATTTCACCCCAGCAGTGCCCAGCTTTATATTGCGGTAAGCAGGACACTTTCTTTCTAACACCTCTTGAACTGTAGTTGTTTTATCTTTTTGCTCTCTGATGTAATATTTGCAGACCTTGTCTCTATTCCATTAGAACCCTGGGTTGAATTCTCCAGTTTATCGATTGTTTGATCGTCGGTATCCACTTTAGAGGTCCCGAACCCAGGTAGTTATGCCTGTCTTGTTGTCTTTCTTGGAACCTATCCACACCATTACATCTAGTTCTTTTCATCACAGGATCTTCTGGTGTACTCTTCCTCAACCTCTGTATTCTTTATTATAGGTATCTCTTGAGATTCTTTCCCTCATTATTTAGTGTATTTTCTTTGTGCACTCTTCCCTTCATTAAGTGCTCTCTGCCTCATGCACTTCCTGTCACATTCATCTTCACGCTTCCCTAGGTTTCTGCTTCCTTTCCTCCCTGCTCTCTACCCCGACCCCTCTCTGGCACCAGTGGCACTTTGGGGCCCCGGCGCATATTTTCCTCATCCTCAGAGTTTGACCCTCAGCAAGAGAGAGAACAAGCATTTGCAATGCCATAGGTCTCGCATTTATGCGAGTTTGAGCTATTGACATTGCAAATGACAATGCCTTTTATTTATGTTTTAAAAACGAAAACAAAAATAAAAGGCATTGTCATTTGCAATGTCAATAGCTCAAACTCGCGTAAATGAGAGACCTATGGCATTGCAAATGCTTGTTATCAATTGTTGCTCCACATCGGATTCTAATTTCCAACTCCTTCCATTGTGTGAAACATTGAACATGGGCCACACTAGATTCATGATCGAAAATGTTAGGATTGAGTTTCCACCACGTGTTGAATCCATCTGCAGAATCAAAATTTGAATGACTTCTGTCTGCAAATAGTCTGCAACAAAAGCAGTAAAGAGCTTTCTTGGAAGGAGAGTACACCAACCACGACCTCAACATTTTTTCATTATTTGGCAGAGTTTGAAAAAACCACTCGCGTGTAAGTTTTCTGGTTCGTCCTTTGATTAAAGCACCCTCACGAATCACTTCACCAAAATCAGAATCTAGATGTTGAACCACAGACGCCCTTGTCCTACCAGTAAGATACGTGTGTCATCTTTAATCTTACTTGGCCAAAGACCAACATCTTTTAAGTCAACAGCTGGAATTTTTTGTCCATTACACCCCTTATCACTTGTTGAAGTTGAAGGATCACTTGGCTTTGATGATGGTTTGAATTCAGAATCGGAAATTGCTTCAGTAACAGTAGTAGTACTAGTAGTTTCTGTTTCGCGACTGAGGTACTTCAGTAGTGCACCTTCATACTTTTTTAATTCTTCCTCTCTAGCCTTTTTCTTTTTTCTAAAGGCTGCACCACTTTCTTTTATTTGCTTCATCTTAACTAAGCTTGAAAGAATAAGAAAAAGAAAGATATTCATAATAAAAAGAATAACGGATAAATACATCCATTTTAAAATGTTAGCTTGTAGTCTGCTCCATTTAAATTGCAATAAAATACAGTGAGCTAAGAAGGGCATGCGACTCCTACACCTTGTAACCCTCACTGTCTTGTTATCTGACACATCCTGTACATTGATTACCATACGGAGGGGGGCGTCACATCACGTCCCAGCTGTCAGAGCGCGGCAACTCGCCGATGAGGTACATTTTGTGAGAAGTGCAGTGCTTGCGGGCATAGATATAATTTAGCTATTGCTGGGCCCCCACAGCAGAGGGCTACGGCAATCTTTCATGGTGTTTGGAAACGTAGCCCACTTTGTGAATGTATTTTAAAGTCAATAACTCATATTAAACCGTAAATAAACATGTGTATCTATTGGTTGAATTAAATAATGTAATAAGCTTTAACTGGCCAGTGAAATGCCAAACAAATACTAAAAAATGTGATGTTTTGCTCTTTCTGGCCACACCTCTTACTCCGCCCACTTACCCAATCCTCAGGTAATTCCCACCCTCTCATTCTCTGCCCATGTTTCCCTTACATTTCCACCCCCAATTCGGCCACTCGTTAGAAATTACTTGTCTCAATGAAAATCTCTACATGAAAGAGTCACAATATATGAAGTAAAAAAAAAAATCTGAGACCTAGTCATTCTTTCATACACCTTGACTTCTATGACCAAAAGAAATTGTCAGAGCCACCGGTCGACTAACCCCTCGCCTTGGATAAAAATACACTGCAAAGTCCAAAAGGTTGTGCAAATTAATTTTGCATTAACTACTGCTCAGGATGATGTATAGATAGCCATTCGGTTCCTACTCAGGGTTTTAGCCTGTCTGTTACATTAGTAGATGTGCCAGTAAACGTCTAGGTAAGTTTCTATTTGTGAATCGCCAGGACTCGGACTGAAACAACCATGCAGCCACTGAAAGACACCAACCAGGGCACAATTCCGGGGTGCACAGCGCCCACCCATTATTTTCACAGGGTGAACGCCGTCCACCCTGCCAAGAAGTTGGCCCCACAGAAATATGCTGAACTTGTCCAGGTGTCATTTTCAGACTCCTAGACACGTTCAGCAACACCTGCACATTGACTGCTTTTCATTCCCAGCAGCAACGTGCAGGCAGCGAGGTGTTTTTTTTTTCATATTTATCTCCAGCTGGACCAAAGATAAAGGGCAAGTTAAGGGGCCATTAGGCCTCCTTTTGATCGAGTGGCCTGGAACCTCACACTTAAATGTAAATACAATGGAGGGAAACAAAAGCTCACAGCTGGTTATCTCTTCACGGGTACTTAAGAGAGGCATGATTTTGACTTTGTTAGGCCCCTTTATGTAAGTGCATAAACTGTAAGTATCTCAGATGTGTTGGTCTGTCGCAGTATTTACACACAATTTAAATAGCACTATTTTACTTTCTTTTATAACGCTACACATCCCAATGCAGGGTGTCAGAGCGATTTACATAACATACAGATTGAAAATAAATCATGCAAGCGTGTAAATCAGTGTAGAAGATGTGTTGCATGAGTCAGTGAGGGTTAAAAGTTGTAGCAGTCACATATCCTACATAGCTCACTGTGCTATATTAAAAGGCTTACTATTTATGAACTGCAAGTAACAAAAGGATCTGTGTTCAAAGCAGTAACCTTACCTAGCTACATTAAAAAAAATCTTCCATCTGCATATTACATGATGTGCTTTGCAGGCACATTAACCTTCTATACTACTTTGAGTCAGATCTGGGACTACACAAAACAGAAATTTCTCCAAGGAATACTTTAACCTCCAGGGTTATCTCCCCAATTATTATTCCCCGATAGTTACTGGGCACCTCTGCAGCAGATGCCTTAACCCTATAAAAATATTAGAAAATGCAGACTTTGTAACCAATTAAGCATAAAAGATCTACTAACATGCTTCTCCTTGTTGCCAATTTCTTTATGGCAGGGTTTTAAAAAAAAAATTAAAATTAGTTGAGGCCCAGATTTTGCATTGGGATTGCGCCACTTTTTTAGCACAACCCCAAAGCAAAATCTAATTTGTTAAATCTCATAATGGGCTTAAATGCACTCATGATATACCTAATAAAACCAAATGTGTGTGATCATAATAGCTGACTGGCGGGCATTAAATTACCAAACAAGCACACAAGAGGCCACGAGAGCCTGCTACAGAAAGGCAACAAATCAAGAAGATGTCAGGAGATTAATAAATAGGTCTTTCACAGTGATACTCGCACTACCTAGCACTACCTAAATCTGCGGGTCCAGAACAGCTCTGCCTGGTATTATGCGTATTCTTACTCGCACAAGAAACACATCGTCCTATAATATGATACGAGAGACAACTGGAGATGAGAAGAGAACAAAGAGAAAGCAATTAGAGGAGTGAAGGGGTACTAGGGACGAGAGGGTGTCTAGAAAACAACGAATGTGAGAAAATAAAAGGTGAAATCGAAAGGAAAACAGGAATGTGATAGAATGCAAGTTCTAGTTGCACTCAAGAGGTAAAACCAAAGGAGATGGAAGTGAAAGAAAGTGAAAGAAAGAGGATAAAAGTTGCATAGCGTGAGGAAATTGGAAGAAATAGAAATGAGAAAATTAGACTCGTAAAGATGCATTTGAAATATAGGCAAGAAGAGATTAAGAGTTGGACTTAATGTTGAATGGAGTAGAGCACTGTGAAGCATGAAGGTGACGGTAGAAGATAGGTAGGCGAGCATCTGAGCTGTAACTGAGTGAAATTCTCTGAGAGAATGAAAGAGTGAGGTATAGGACACACCGGAATGGGAAACTGGTGCAAAGGGGAAGATTTTAAGGTGAAAGGAAACTCAAAAAGATCGATGTGAGGGTAAGAGTGGTGAATGTAAGATAAAAACAGAGTCAAAAGAGGCTTGGGATTATGTGAAAATGAAAATGGAACAGTAGGTAAGAGGTGCAGGTCAAAGAAAGACAATGAATTGTTGAGAGGAGAAACTGTATAGAAGTGAAAGAGGGTTGGGTTAGGGTACAATAGATGGACGTTCAGCAGGAGACTGTAAAGAAATTAAAATAAGGACCTTCAAATGGCTAAAAGGCTCCCTAGCCTTAGCTCAGCGGGAAATGTTTTGCGCTGCCAGAAAACTCAGTTGGTTGATTTGATCACTTCAGATGTCTAAGTCTGTAGCCGGAGGGTCACTGATTTGAATCCTTGTTGGTGCACAGAATAGTGACTTGTATTTATGGTGCGGGGTGGGGGGGGCGGTCCGCCCCAGGCGGCGCTATTTTGGGGGTGGCCGCGCGGCACTGGTGGCCCGTTGCGGCCGCGGCAGCCTTTATAATTTATTTGGGGACACAGTGTCCCCAAATAAATTATAAAGGCCGCCGCAACTGGCCACCAGTGCCGCGCGCGCGGCCCAGTTTGAAAGTGCAACTTGCGCGCTGCGCGCACCTGACCTCAGAACTACTTCCAAAATTGCCAAAAGTCCCGCGTTTGTGTTTGCTTGACTGTTGTTGGTCCGTCCCAGCCTCCAGTGCCGTCAATCTTGTAGCGTGCGAGCGCTACCAATGACGGCCCTGGGTGACATTTTGGCCAGCCCTTGCGATGAGAACGTAGCAGTGACGCGTCACACGCTTCACCGCTATGCTCTCGTGAGGACTCAATTCTGGCCTGGGGCAGTCAGTGGCAGTGCTGCTTTGGGCGATTTGCTGGCTCTGGAGTCTGGCTGATGCAGTGCAGCAAAAGTGATTGAACGAAGTTCGAACTTCGAACCAACCACCCCTGCCTCCAGACCCTGGAGCGAGTGAGGTAAGAGGAGAGCAGCAGGAGCTAGCTAAACGTTTTCAGAGGGGTGAGTGGCTCATCACCTCCGCCACAAATCCACTTTCATATTATGATGAAAACGGTTGTTCAGATTAAGCACTGCATTAACTTATCACCAGGCACACGTAATAATGCCAGTTAATAATGTTTACTGATCCAGCCCTAGAGCTCCCTTCAAGTGACGAGGCCCCAGGAGTTGCATCACAGAACATTTTTGACTGGCCGTATGTCCTTGGGGGAACTTAAAGCAATTCTTGATGCAAAGACTTTTTCCACTGTATCACGAAAGCATGATTCTGGAGGTGTTAATGTGTGGCAAGAATATTTGTGCATGTTTGTTGTGTGGCATTTTGCTGCTGTGGTGATGTCTACTGTCGTTCTCTTTTATTGACTTTCTCAATCAATCAATCAATCAGGGAATTGTAAGCGCGCTACTCACCCGTGAGGGTCTCAAGGCGCTGAGGGGGGGGGTCCGCAGATCTGTTTAGCCGAAGAGCCAGGTCTTCAGGGTCTTCCTGAAGGTGTTCAGGGAGGGGGCGCGTCTGATGTCTGCCGGTAGCTCGTTCCAGGTCTTGGCTGCAATGTGAGAGAAGGATCTTCCGCCTGCTCTGGCTCTGTGGATGCGCGGGGTTTCGGCCAGTGTGAGGTTGGAAGATCGGAGGTTTCTATTGGGTACGTGGAAGTTGATTCTGTCGTTGAGGTATTTGGGTCCGTTGTTGTGTAGGCATTTGTAGGCGTGAGTGAGGATTTTGAAAGTGACTCTTTTCTCCATGGGGAGCCAGTGGAGACTTCGTAGGTGTTGGCTGATGTGTTCGTGTCGGGGGATGCCGAGGACGAGTCTGGCGGCAGTGTTCTGTACTGTCTGGAGTTTGCGGAGTAGGGACTTGTTGATGCCGGCGTAGAGTGCGTTTCCATAGTCCAGTCTGCTGGTGATGAGTGCGTGGGTGACTGTCTTCCTTGACTCAGGGGGATCCACTTGAAGGTCTTGCGGAGGATGTGGAGGGTGTTGAAGCAGCTGGAGGTGACGGCGTTGACCTGTCGGTTCATGGAGAGTGATGAGTCGAGTACGATGCCGAGGTTCTTGGCGTGGTCTGAGGGGGTAGGTGGGCTTCCAAGGGCGGTCGGCCACCAGGTGCTGTCCCATGCAGAAGGGGTGGTACCGAGGACGAGGACTTCTGTCTTCTCGGCATTGAGCTTCAGGCTGCTGTTGGTCATCCAGACTGCGACTTTCTGGAATCAGCAGTTTACATTTATCAAAGTGGCTTATCACAGAATCAAATAAATTATAAAAATAAAACCTCAAATATCTGGAGCATCTTGACAGAGACCACTTTTTCTCTGACTAGTTGCATTGTGATCCCTGGCCTCTCTCCCTCACACTGGCCCTCCTCATTCTCCTACTCTCTCGCCTGTTGGTCGCCCCCCCCAAGTATGTGCATCCACAGTCCCTGTACCAATTTGCCTGCCTCTACTCCTTCATTACCTCCCGCTGCTCTCTGACACAAGCATGTCCATGTTATTGCACGTTCTCTTTTCTTCCTGCATCGCGTCCTCTTCCATGAGGTCCCCTCCCTGTCAGGAGTGTGTCTTGCTGTGCATTGCCCTCCCAGGTTCTTTCGTGTTCTCCGTCCACAGACGTGAACCAACCCCTGCCATAGAGACCCTGGCTCTGGCTGCCGCCACTGTGGAGTGCTGCTGGAGGCTGAGTGAGGTAAGAGCTAAACGTTTTCAGAGGGGATATTTAGTGAGTGGCAGAGTGGCAGCGTGGCAGCATAGCTGCCAAGGTTTCAGATGTGTGACATTTTCTCATAACTTCAGTGTAATTATGATTGACATTTCAACGACTATGAGCATAGCTGCCAAGGTTTCAAATTGCTATGTGTGACATTTTCATAATTAAATTGTAATTGAGTGACATTTCAACGACTATGAGTGACACTTTTTTGCGAGCAAAACTCAAGCAATGAAGACGAGGGAAACATATATATATATATATATATATATATATATATCCGTAATTACACCCATTTGAGCAATAAGAAACACTAAGAAGACTAAAACTGGTGCAAATGTCTGCGGCGGCAGACTCATAATTACAATAAAATTATGAAAATATCACACCTAGCAATCTGAAAGCTTGGCAGCTATGCACTTTGAGGCTGCTCTTTACCAACTGACGTTGGAACTACTCAAAACAACAATGTACAATAGAACGCTTCTTACTGTGTATCATCTGTGACTTGTCCATGCACATCAAGGGTTGAATCTCTTTGGCAGTACCCCCATATAAATCATGTAGATTGCACAATTTTCTTCTCTAATGTATAATTCAGATGTAGTTTACTCAAATTATTTTAACTTATGTTGGTAATATATTTTAATGGGCACATCTAACAGGGGGTCACAGTAGTGTAGCACAATACAGCCCATCCCATAATCTCCATGATTATCTCATGTACATCCAGGGTTCGATTCCCTGGCTTTACATCCCTTCATTTTCAGTTTGATTGTTATTGTCTTCTTTAATTTAGTCATAATGTGTGGTATTATTTTGGCAATATATTTAAATAGACACACCTAACAGCATCTCATATAAGTTTAGCATAATGCAGCCTACCTGATTTGCTCAAGACTCACCTATCTACATCTACTTCCTTTAATCTAGATGTATTTCACTTGTATTTTAGCAGCTGACAATCACACTTAACGTGCTTCATGTCGTCTTTGTCTTGTATCTATTTATTTGCCCTGCACATTTCTTTATTTCGAAACATTGACCATTCTTGGCACACATCACTGTGGTAGAACATGCTTCACCACCTATCAACCATTAATCCCCAGGGCTTGATTCTCAGGTAGCATCTTTCAACATTCCATTGCATTGTTTGCTTTC
Organism: Calotriton arnoldi; assembly: GCA_963921515.1. Lineage (NCBI taxonomy): Eukaryota > Metazoa > Chordata > Amphibia > Caudata > Salamandridae > Calotriton > Calotriton arnoldi. Next base: position 8,028 of record CAWUFW010021114.1, on the reverse strand, counting down.
TTTTATTGTAATTAATTTTCGAATTACATTTGTAACGGTTAACCCTTAACGTTGCGCCGAATCTCTGTATTTCCACCAGATGACTTTACATTACACACACATTATTCAGCAACAGTGTTTTGTGCAAGTGTGTTAATGCGTCTCACATGAGTGTTGCAAACAATCATGTCACTGACCTCCTCCAGGCGACAAACTATCTTATCTTATGCTGCGTGCAGTCTATTTTATACTGTGTGTATTACAATATTTAAATTAATTGCATACATACTCTGCTTTCTGTCACAGGCTGTGCCCTCATAGCACCATAAATACAAGTCACTATTCTGTGCGCCAACAAGGATTCAAATCAGTGACCCTCCGGCTACAGACTTAGACATCTGAAGTGATCAAATCAACAAACTGAGTTTTCTGGCAGCGCAAAACATTTCCCATTGAGCTAAGGCTAGGGAGCCTTTTAGCCATTTGAAGGTCCTTATTTTAATTTCTTTACAGTCTCCTGCTGAACTTCCATCTATTGTACCCTAACCCAACCCTCTTTCACTTCTATACAGTTTCTCCTCTCAACAATTCATTGTCTTTCTTTGACCTGCACCTCTTACCTACTGTTCCATTTTCATTTTCACATAATCCCAAGCCTCTTTTGACTCTGTTTTTATCTTACATTCACCACTCTTTCCCTCACATCTATCTTTTTGAGTTTCCTTTCACCTTAAAATCTTCCCCTTTGCACCAGTATCCCATTCCGGTGTGTCCTATACCTCACTCTTTCATTCTCTCAGAGAATTTCACTCAGTTACAGCTCAGATGCTCGCCTACCTATCTTCTACCGTCACCTTCATGCTTCACAGTGCTCTACTCCATTCAACATTAAGTCCAACTCTTAATCTCTTCTTGCCTATATTTCAAATGCATCTTTACGAGTCTAATTTTCTCATTTCTATTTCTTCCAATTTCCTCACGCTATGCAACTTTTATCCTCTTTCTCTCACTTTCTTTCACTTCCATCTCCTTTGGTTTTACCTCTTGAGTGCAACTAGAACTTGCATTCTATCACATTCCTGTTTTCCTCTCGCTTTCACCTTTTATTTTCTCACATTCGTTGTTTTCTAGACACCCTCTCGTCCCTAGTACCCCTTCACTCCTCCAATTGCTTTCTCTTTGTTCTCTTCTCATCTCCAGTTATCTCTCGTATCATATTATAGGACGATGTGTTTCTTGTGCGAGTAAGAATACGCATAATACCAGGCAGAGCTGTTCTGGACCCGCAGATTTAGGTAGTGCGAGTATCACTGTGAAAGACCTATTTATTAATCTCCTGACATCTTCTTGATTTGTTGCCTTTCTGTAGCAGGCTCTCGTGGCCTCTTGTGTGCTTGTTTGGTAATTTAATGCCCGCCAGTCAGCTATTATGATCACACACATTTGGTTTTATTAGGTATATCATGAGTGCATTTAAGCCCATTATGAGATTTAACAAATTAGATTTTGCTTTGGGGTTGTGCTAAAAGTGGCGCAATCCCAATGCAAAATCTGGGCCTCAACTAATTTTAATTTTTTTTTTAAAACCCTGCCATAAAGAAATTGGCAACAAGGAGAAGCATGTTAGTAGATCTTTTATGCTTAATTGGTTACAAAGTCTGCATTTTCTAATATTTTTATAGGGTTAAGGCATCTGCTGCAGAGGTGCCCAGTAACTATCGGGGAATAATAATTGGGGAGATAACCCTGGAGGTTAAAGTATTCCTTGGAGAAATTTCTGTTTTGTGTAGTCCCAGATCTGACTCAAAGTAGTATAGAAGGTTAATGTGCCTGCAAAGCACATCATGTAATATGCAGATGGCAGATTTTTTTTAATGTAGCTAGGTAAGGTTACTGCTTTGAACACAGATCCTTTTGTTACTTGCAGTTCATAAATAGTAAGCCTTTTAATATAGCACAGTGAGCTATGTAGGATATGTGACTGCTACAACTTTTAACCCTCACTGACTCATGCAACACATCTTCTACACTGATTTACACGCTTGCATGATTTATTTTCAATCTGTATGTTATGTAAATCGCTCTGACACCCTGCATTGGGATGTGTAGCGTTATAAAAGAAAGTAAAATAGTGCTATTTAAATTGTGTGTAAATACGGCGACAGACCAACACATCTGAGATACTTACAGTTTATGCACTTACATAAAGGGGCCTAACAAAGTCAAAAGCATGCCTCTCTTAAGTACCTGTGAAGAGATAACCAGCTGTGTGCTTTTGTTTCCCTCCGTTGTATTTACATTTAAGTGTGAGGTTCCAGGCCACTCGATCAAAAGGAGGCCTAATGGCCCCTTAACTTGCCCTTTATCTTTGGTCCAGCTGGATATAAATATGAAAAAAAAAAGAAACTCGCTGCCTGCACGTTGCTGCTGGGAATGAAAAGCAGTCAATGTGCAGGTGTTGCTGAACGTGTCTAGGAGTCTGAAAATGAACCTGGACAAGTTCAGCATGTTTCTGTGGGGCCAACTTCTTGGCAAGGTGGACGGCATTCACCCTGTGAAAATAATGGGTGGGCGCTGTGCAACCCGGAATTGTGCCCTGGTTGGTGTCTTTCAGTGGCTGCATGGTTGTTTCAGTCCGAGTCCTGGCGATTCACAAATAGAAACTTACCTAGACGTTTACTGGCACATCTACTAATGTAACAGACAGGCTAAAACCCTGAGTAGGAACCGAATGGCTATCTATACATCATCGTGAGCAGTAGTTAATGTAAAATTAATTTGCACAACTTTTTGGACTTTGGAGTGTATTTTTATCCAAGGCGAGGGGTTAGTCGACCGGTGGCTCTGACAATTTCTTTTGGTCATAGAAGTCAAGGTGTATGAAAGAATGACTAGGTCTCAGATTTTTTTTTTTACTTCATATATTGTGACTCTTTCATGTAGAGATTTTCATTAAGACAAGTCATTTCTTACGAGTGGCCGAAATGGGGGGGGAAATGTAAGGGAAACGTGGGCAGAGAATGAGAGGGTGGGAATTACCTGAGGATTGGGTAAGTGGGCGGAGTAAGAGGTGTGGCCAGAAAGAGCAAAACATCACATTTTTTAGTATTTGTTTGGCATTTCACTGGCCAGTTAAAGCTTATTACATTATTTAATTCAACCAATAGATACACATGTTTATTTACGGTTTAATATGAGTTATTGACTTTAAAATACATTCACAAAGTGGGCTACATTTCCAAACACCATGAAAGATTGCCGTAGCCCTCTGCTGTGGGGGCCTAGCAGGAGCTAAATTATATCTATGCCCGCAAGCACTGCACATCTCACAAAATGTACCTCACCGGCGAGTTGCCGCGGTCTGACAGCTGGGACGTGATGTGACGCCCCCCTCCGTATGGTAATCAATGTACAGGATGTGTCAGATAACAAGACAGTGAGGGTTACAAGGTGTAGGAGTCGCATGCCCTTCTTAGCTCACTGTATTTTATTGCAATTTAAATGGAGCAGACTACAAGCTAACATTTTAAAATGGATGTATTTATCCGTTATTCTTTTTATTATGAATATCTTTCTTTTTCTTATTCTTTCAAGCTTAGTTAAGATGAAACGAATAAAAGAAAGTGGTGCAGCCTTTAGAAAAAAGAAAAAGGCTAGAGAGGAAGAATTAAAAAGTATGAAGGTGCACTACTGAAATACCTCAGTCGCGAAACAGAAACTACTAGTACTACTACTGTTACTGAAGCAATTTCAGATTCTGAATTCAAACAATCATCAAAGTCAAGTGATCCTTCAACTTCAACAAGTGATAAGGGGTGTAATGGACAAAAAATTCCAGCTGTTGACTTAAAAGATGTTGGTCTTTGGCCAAGTAAGATTAAAGATGACACACGTATCTTACTGGTAGGACAAGGGGCATCTGTGGTTCAACATCTAGATTCTGATTTTGGTGAAGTGATTCGTGAGGGTGGTTTAATCAAAGGACGAACCAGAAAACTTACACGCGAGTGGTTTTTTCAAACCCTGCCAAATAATGAAAAAATGTTGAGGTCGTGGTTGGTGTACTCTCCTTCCAAGAAAGCTCTTTACTGCATTTGTTGCAGACTATTTGCAGACAGAAGTCATTCAAATTTTGATTCTGCAGATGGATTCAACACGTGGTGGAAACTCAATCCTAAAATTTTCGATCATGAATCTAGTGTGGCCCATGTTCGATGTTTCACACAATGGAAGGAGTTGTAAATTAGAATCCGATGTGGAGCAACAATTGATAAAAAGGCACAAGAACAAGTTGAAAACGAAGTAAAGAAGTGGAGGGAGATACTTTCAAGATTGTTGGATATCATTAGATTCCTAGCTAAACAAAATTTGGCTTTACGGGGTCACCGAGAAGGAATTCATTGCAAGACTGATGATGAGCCTGAATCAACAGGAAATAGAGGAAATTTTCTAGAATTAGTTCATTTGTTGGCGAAATACGATCCAGTGTTACGTGAGCATACTGTAAGAATTAAGCTGGGAAAAAGTATGCTAAATCCTATATGTCGCCTACTATTCAGAATGAGTTTATAGAAATTTTGGGAGAAAAAGTAAGAAGCAAAGTTATTGAGCAAGTGAAAGAAGCGAAGTATATTTCTATGATATTCGACAGCACCCCTGATATTTCTCATAAGGGTCAGACGAGCCAAGTTTTACGCTACGTTATGATCAATGGAAATAAAGTGATGGTTGTGGAATCATTTGTCGATTTCATTGAAACATAAGGTAAAACCGCTGAGAATATTTCAACTATGATTTTGCAGAATTTAGAAAGCAACGGAATTGATATTCAAAATTGTAGAGGACAAGCATTTGATAATGCTGCTGTGATGGCTGGTCAACATACTGGCGTTCAAAGACGCATCAGGGAAATTAATGGAAAAGCAGAATTTGTCGCATGTACAAATCACTCGCTGAATTTGGCTGGTTTACATGCAGCTTCTGTTGCTGTGAATTCTGTTACCTTTTTTGGAACTGTGGAGCGTTTGTTCTCGTTTTTTCTTCCTCGACCCATCACTGGGATATTCTGACTTCAGTCACTGGTCATAGTGTCAAGCGTGTAATAGAAACTCGGTGGAGTGCACGGGGAGATGCTGTGAGTGTTGTAAAAAGAATTACTCAAAAATCTTAAGTGCTGTAGAACGTTTAACTGGTGAAGAAGAAAATAGAGTTACCAGGTCAGATGCTGGTGTGCTGCTTGTTGCTTTACAATCTTTTTCCTTCCTGTGCTTTCTTGGCCTGTGGGAATCCGTCCTTGTAGAAATTAACGACACTCAGGTCTACCTCCAAACCAAAGGATTGAATATACAACAATGTGACATAAAACTTAATGCTTTAAAAGCATTTCTAACTGAGAATAGGTGTGAATTAGTTAACAATTCAGTAGCTTACGCCAAATAAATTTGTGATGATCTTGGGATAGTCATAGATCGTCGGTGTAGAAAGAAGAAACTAATGGCAGGTGAAGAATCACGAGATGCTGAATTGTCATACGAAACTGAGTTGAGGAGAGAAATGTTTTCTTCACTGGACCAAGTGATCCAAGAAATCACCACAAGATTTCAACAACTTCATGTTCTTGCTGAAAAATATGCTTTCCTTTCTCCATCGAATCTTTTGAATGATAAATACAAATGTCAACTAAATCATTATCATGATGACATTAATGAGGAAGAGTTCCTCGTTGAGAGAAAAAGACTTCAGAGTTTTATTTCTGTTGCTGCTACGCAACACGAAACAGAGACCTGGAAGGACAGTCCCCTTGAACTTTTTCAGTTTATTCTAAAATACAGTCTTGAGAACTCCGTTCCAAATATTGTAATACTACTGCAAATTTTCCTCACAATTGCTGTAAGTGTTGCTGGTTGTGAGAGGAGTTTTTCTAAATTGAAATTGATTAAGAATTACGAGATGCTGAATTGTCATAGGAAACTGAGTTGAGGAGAGAAATGTTTTCTTCACTGGACCGAGTGATCCAAGAAATCACCACAAGATTTCAACAACTTCATGTTCTTGCTGAAAAATATGCTTTCCTTACTCCATCGAATCTTTTGAATGATAAATACGAATGTCAACTAAATCATTATCATGATGACATTAATGAGGAAGAGTTCCTCGTTGAGAGAAAAGGACTTCAGAGTTTTATTTCTGTTGCTGCTACGCAACACGAAACAGAGACATGGAAGGACAGTCCCCTTGAACTTTTGAAGTTTATTCTAAAATACAGTCTTGAGAACTCTGTTCTAAATATTGTAATACTACTGCGAATTTTCCTCACAATTGCTGTAAGTGTTGCTGGTTGTGAGAGGAGTTTTTCTAAATTGAAATTGATTAAGAATTACCTAAGATCTACAATGAGTGCCTTACGTTTAAGAAATCTTGCCATACTGTCTATAGAACAGCAACTGAGTGATGAAGTAGACTTCGACGATGTCATCGATGATTTTGCTAATAGAAAAGCAAGAAAAATAACATTTTAGAATGTTGGATTTAAGTTTTACTTGAAAAATAAACATAGTGTTTTTATTTACTTTCCTATACATCATTTTGAATTTTTGTTGTATTTTTGGTGTGTATTAAGAGGGGCTGCAAACTAAAACAATATTTTTTATATTATTACAAGACCTAACAATAAAGTCATATTAACCTTAGTGTTGTTATCAGTGAATTTACTATAATGAATTCATGTCTGTCTCCCTCCCCCCTCACCCTTCTTGTGCAGGGGGCCCTCCCACCATGTTTGGGGTACAGATTCTGAGGTTGGCATGCGGGACCCCAGGCTTCTCATCTGGGAAGAGGCCAGAGCGGTCTTTGGCACCGAACGACAGGTTATTGATAAAGATCTGATTGACTGTCCTAATCCTCCGCAGTTAAACGATCGATGGCCCCGCCACTCCCCTCCCTTCACACACCAGGGGCTGAAGGTGACCCCCACCCAGAAGTGTGCAAGCCTTGCCGTTCCGTACTTGACACATTATTATGATTTTACTGTTCTTGTAGACTTTTAACACTGTTGGTTACCATGAAAGTAATGTGAAAACAAAATCGCAGAAAAATGTAATGTTTCTTGTTTCTTCTGAATATTCAAGGAGTGCCGCAGCGCCGGAACAGTTTGCCCCGGGCCTTGGATAGAGTTGAACATGTTCCCATGGCCCCTACAGCTGTGTTTAAGGATTGTGATGATAATGTGTCGCCCCTCCCTGTATTTTAGCTTTGGGCCCCCGGGCAGGCTGTGCACCATGTGTGTGCTGAGGCTGCTCTGAAGGAGAGATGCACTATTACAAGCTGGTTTTGTGTCCCAAGAGCACACGTCTTTTCATTCCCAGGGAGTTGGTTGCTGCTGCTTAGAAGTAATGACAGGGCGCGACCCCTGGTTGTTGCCTTTGGGCCACCAGAGTGGGCTTTGTATCCGGTCTGTGTTGGCAAGGTGGAGCTGACTGACCCCTTTGTGCTGCGTTTAGTTCTAAGGGCACACAGTGAGTCATTCCCTGTGAATAATTAATTTGCTGTTTTTGAAAGATAAAGAATCACAGGCTTCGACACTGTTAAATTGATTTTGGGTCCCCAGAGCACATCACGTTTGTGCAGGTCCCCACTGCTTTAATGGGGGGGACCATGATGTATGGTCATTTAAAGTCAACTGTAGATGATGGATCCCTGAACAGTGTCATGTATGTGCATGTTTGCATTGTGCTGAGGGGATTACCAGGTAATTGTTCACGCAGCTCTCTGATGGATGTCACATGCGGTTTTTCTGAGTCCCCAGATAGATCATGCAGTCTGTGTGTTCTCTTTTGTACTGCCAGTCAGGGTGTATTCAACTGTGTAGCCTTGGACCGTGTCATGTATGTGCATGTAACTTGCATGATCGAGGTAACTATTAGCGGCGATACTACGTGTCGCTCGGACCTCTTTCAAGTGCTCGCCGTCCTTTTTCCCCAGCACCCCTTCACCCCTCCAGGGGCGGCAATCTGAGGGATAGCCCCGGGCGCCACAAGCTCTAGCTACGCC